>CAKNXH010001821.1:179879-240443 GCA_932178445.1 Andricus quercusramuli | reverse complement strand
GGAGGGGGGTAAAGTTTCTGAAAAATTTAACACTTATTTTGTGAGTAAGAGATAATCCCATGAGAAACTATTTATTACACAGAGAAACTGTTTTGTTCAATATTGAATATATAAGTCAAATTTATTATACATTTATGAAACAATAATGCTTTCTGTAGTCAACCAAGGTTTCAGAATGTGTAATTTAGAATATAAACACAAATAAGTAAAAATTATGATACATTAACTTTCAGTTTTAATTCTTTTAAACAGCAAAGTAGGCATTTTTAAAAACAGTATTGTCTTAAAATGTCCGCAGGATATTACACCGAAAAAACGATATTCTAATATTAAGAGTGTCATATTCTTACACGCATATTCTTAGTAATATTCTTAATGAAGTGAGCGAAATTCTCAATTTAAGAGTATCTTCTAACCAAAGGACGAAATGCGCCTTGCTCTGTTCAGTCATTTCTTGTAATGTTTTGTGAGACGTGATTTTCGATCAGTTTTTTGAATTCGTAATAAGTGACAAGCTCGAAGAAATGCAACCAATTCTAAGGATAAACCGCGTGTGCACGTCCATCTGCTTCTCTTTACAGAAAAAGTTAGAGTGAGAAAGGTCTAATGTGACAGTGAGGTTGAATACCGTTGTACCACACCGAGACATAACCTCTCTACATTATTTATTCGTTGGCGTGGGACATCGAACTTTTCTCAGTTTAACGTTCTCTGCGAAGCAAAAGAGATAGAGTTAGAGATGTCCACATGCGATTTATCCTCAGAATTTGTTGCATTTCTTCGAGCTCGTCACTTATTATACAATCACTGCGACAGATTTCGGATGCAACTATTCTTAAAATTAGTGGGGAATTCTCACAATTAGACAAGCATATATATTCTTAAGGTAAGAGGGCCTCCATCGTACATTAGGAACATATTCTTGGCGCCTATTTAGGTTGCAAATATTCTTGAACTTAGTGGGAAATTATTAAAATTAGAATATCGTTTTTTCGGTGTACAGGCTACCAGAATCAATTGGAAAAGCCCTTATGCGAGGACCTTGTAATTAAATTTATAGATTTTTTTATTTAGTTTAAGGTGTTTTGTTTTTAGTCTTGTTCCAATCTGTTCAACGTAACTAGAACGGAACAGCTTTGAATTTTTTTCCGCGTATGATTTTTCTTTCATTTAATAAAAAAAATCAAAAACCAAACTTAGGAATGGAAGCTCGAATTGACATATGCAATTACTTTTATTGTGTTTATTTCCTCCTTGACATCTTCATTATGAATCTAATTTAAACAAAGTTTTCCTACGCGAATAAATTTTAATCTAAAAAGTTGGAAAGGTATTCTTAAAAATTCTTGTTTTCTCTAGAAATCTATTTTTCAAATGAAACTCTGGTAGGCCTCGAAATATTTCATAAAAATTAAGAAGTGATGACAAAGTTATAAAAATGAAATATTACGATGGATAGTAATCGGTACAATTTAGAATATTAGGAATATTGTTAGGAATTAATATACTGAACATTTATGCAGAACAATTTAGGATGTGCAAGATAATAATCTTTAGAGTACAATATTAACCACAGGTATACTAACGCTTTTCACGTCATGAAGACCTACTCTAGTAAAGTAATATATCAAACAAATTTCCACACTTTCAAGTGTCAGTGCTCTTTCATAAAAGCCGAAAATGATATTGTGGGCCAGCCCTCGTCAGAGTCATATTTAATGAAAATTTAAAAGACTTCTTCAAAGCAATGACCGGTGGTACCTACCTGACTTCTTTCGGGTGGCCCGCGATCGCTTTTATTGTGTGAAAGCTGCGGTGGCGGCAGTCAATTGGAACTCTATTTAAGGTCCATTTAGCTTGAATCAGTTTCACTAACCACTTGAAATGAAAAAGGCCCGTATGCTCTCGACTTCAGAAAGGCACAGTGACTGAGTGAATCAATCCGTGTAAGAGACTATCTTCTCCCCTAGGCACTAGGGCATATCGCCCTTCGATGAACGAAAAGCGCTTCATCAATTTCGAATAGCGCGCGCCCGCCACGATTTGTCACACACATCGGGTAATGATTGGCCCGCGCGGCGCGTAAACTAACTTCGTAAGCCCCAAAATGGCACTGAAGAACGGAAATTTGTCACGCCCTTTGCTGCAATACAATCCCGACAGGCTTGTCAATGCACAGAATACACGTTGATGACTTGATATTGTTGAGATTCGAATAAGATACCATTTGTCCGAACAACCAAAAGTCTCCTCTTTGCAATGAAAGTGATATTCCAAATTTTCATTTTTGTGGGGAGCAGCTTGTCGTGTCAAATCAGATCTAGTTTTAACTGCTAAGGAAAATCACCGGCTGCGATTGCGATGCAATAGTCAGAGGCAATTTACCATGGAAGATTATTTTAATAGTATTTCAGGGAAGGAAACATGTTGTCAAAATGATTTATAAATTAATCTGGTAATTGAATTTTGATAATATTATGAGGATGTTAATATAAGGATATTTTAATAATGAAGCAGGGAATGTCAAGAAGTGGGTGTGGTGAAACATAAGGTTGTAGCTACAAATAACATGGACATTTATTTATGGTTGTTTTGAAATAAAATAAGGATTTATGGAATTTTCAACGTCTGGGATAGTCTTCGGGTCGAGAACTTACTTATTTAAAAGGAAACGGGGATACAACTAGGAGTCTTCTGAGACCATGAAATGACGGTGAATTTTTTTTTACTGTGAATTTTCGTATTCTTAGTAAAAAAATCATATACAAATCAAATGATAAAATTTATGAAATAACAGCCTCAAATTGTGTACAGTTTTATACTGTAATTCAACATTTTTAAAAATAATTTATAAAATCAAGAAAAATATACTGATTGTTAATTATAATTAATTTGCCAGAGGTACTGAAGGTTACTGGATGGAAAAACTCAGAAATTTTTCAAAACAATATTAATTCGGAGCTTAAACTGGAAATTTTCGAAAAGAACAGGAAATTTTTAAAAAGAATTCTAATGCTGAGTTGAAACGGAATTGTTAAATTTGAATAAATTCTGAGTTGGAACAGGGAGTATTCAAATTTCAACCAATTTTGAGATATAATTGGAAATTTTCGAAAAGAATTAGAATTCTGGACTGTAACAGGGAATTTTTCAAAAGAATTCTAATTCTGTGTTGGAACAGAATTTTCAAAATGAAACAAATTCTCAGTTGAAACAGAAATGCAAGTTTTTGGAAATTTCCAGTGAAACGCTCCAAAATGTGTAATCATTGAAATCTTCTTAAAACTGGAAGCTTAAAATTTTGAATCTTAAATTAGAAAAAAATGTTATTGCGCTCAAAATTTTCGAAATCGTCAAAATAACTATTTAATTGATAGAAAATATATGAATTATTGCTATAAAACTGAAACGACAAGATAATAATGACTTAACTATGACCATTTTTCTTCTAAAATAATAAATTTAATTTTAAATTTAGCTCTCAAATCGCCAGTAGAATTAAAATAAGAATGAAATAAAATTTTGAGGTTATGTTGAAGCAAAATGAATTTCTGATTCTTACAATCCTGAATATTTATGAGTTAAATAGTATGGCACGTAAACTAAAGCAAGATGATTCCCAAAATGGTATAATGTCATTTTTAGAGTTATAGATACTATACTTTATCTATTAATGATATCAAAAGCTAAACACGTTACTTCGATCTTGTAAGATTCCTGGAACTTGCATTTCGGGTTGCTTTCCACTTTCTTCTGCATCATTATCTACATCATTTTCAATGTAATTAATATAATCAATAACTTTAATGCAAACTCAAAATATCTTGAAAATATACAATTCATAATAAGTTTTCAAATAAATTGCCAGGTTTAGGTTAGGTTTCGATTCAATCAATACGATTTAACGATTTACTTACCCTCGTTCACATAACAAAAATGATCTAAAGCAGCTAATGCACGATGCTTTCGAACTCGTGGTGTGCTAGGCTTCGGCATATTGTTTATTGCATTATACACTTAAACTCAGATAATAAAGATGAATTTTATCAACAATAACACATTTGATTTGACAGCAAAGCAATTTCCCTAAATTGGAACTAGGTGGCGTTGCAATACTTGAACCGGTCTAACTCGGGTTTGGGCCATGGAATTATCCCGATCTGGCCCTGAAAGATACTAAACCGACTAGGGCCAGATCGGTAATCGGGAAAATATATGGCGATTTCTGCACGGGATGTATAGCATTTAAAATTTAAAAATTGTATGCAGAATAACTATAAAACCTGTGCATGTGAATCAAATTTATATCTTTCAAAATTGTAAAATTTTATTGTGGAAGCATTGTTACAGATGGAGATTATATTTTAGCTCTTTATCTGTAACCCCTCCCCCTCCAACCCACGGACGCATGAAAAGGGCGACGAGTGTGACCAAAGTCACGCTTGAATTCTCTGGAATTCCCAAGAATTCATGATGAATTCCAAAGAATTGAAGGTTAATTCCAAAAAGTTTAAAAATTCAACTCCAGCAGATTCACCCGGACTAAAAAATTCAAGGACGCGCTTATTGAGTATCCTTAATTCTTATTTCGTCTTACTTTCCTCTTATCGCTTATTTCGTCGACAAGAATACGTTTTTTCGACTACTTCGGTGCTTTTTTACTTTTCCTATTGGACAAGGGTTTGGGATCTGACTCAGGGAAGAATGTGAAAATTCCAATTTTCGCTTCTGTAATTAGTTAGGTTCTCCTGTCTCGAAAAACATCCGGAACAGAAAAATATGCCTGCAGAGAATATTAAAACGCGGAAGAATATTTCGGAATAGAATAAACAGCGAATATTTTCTCACTCAATGACACAAAATAAGGAGGTAAATTTTAAAAAATAATTGTATACAGACCACTGTTTAAATTATTGAATCATTGCGTAATGAATACAAAGATGCAAGAATTCAGAATGAGCTATTGATGAAAAATCGGCTTTGACTCAGAGATCCTCCGCAAAATATTTTCCAAATGAATATCAATAAATTGAAATTAAAAATCCTTTCTGAAAATGATTCACAACTGAATGGAACATTTTATCATGAGAAGTTTGTATGATTAAGCAATAGGTGCTGTTGTGGCTGCACAATGATGTTGCTGATTTTCCCAGCGACCTTGCGAGCCAGTCCGCAGAAAGCCCATTCTGCCGGCACGCCAGTCCAGGCCAAAAAGGTATTACACTTTCATGGTATAGAACGTAAAGTAAGTATATAAAAGCAATTCGTGTGTGGCCCGGAGATGGCCGGTTCTTCACCTCGCGAACGAGAAGTCGGTTCCCTTTGATGTTCTGCCTAGCGCCTCGACTTTCTTGAAGAGGGGGTAACTTACCAGCTCCCTCTCCAACCCCTTCATCCGACGAATCAGTATTAACCCTCTCCTTGTCTTCTTCGACCTCCCCACTCGGAGACCACTTTCGTCTCGTTTTCTCCCCTGTTTATTCAATATAGGCGTACAGGATAATGTAATGATGAAGACCTCACGGTATTGCCGTCAACTAACTTCGGCTTATGAATATTTGACGATAATCGAACAATGAACATGCTATGTCTCCAAGCTTGTGAATGGAATAAGTCTAGTCGTTTATGGAAATTTAATGGTCGATATTGACAATATATAACCTTTTCTGAAAAGATCATGGAATCTCGGATAACTGTTCATCGGTATTAAAAAAAAAGTTTTGTAATTATTATTTTACTAAATTTATTGAATAGCTTTTAATTTTCACTTGGAGCTCAGCAATTGTTTCTGAACAGTTGAGATACTTTTACTGGATATCCATGAATAGCTAAGGGTTTTTCTAATATACTGAGTTTCCCAAAAGCCCCGGGACGGCTGAATAATTCCTCTGGTAAGATATTTTTCAGGGAGTTCAAGGTCATTCTTGAAGTAAGTATCAACGAGGGATTTAATGGTGACCTTCATTTTGATCTTGACAATGACCTTCACGGTCACTTCAAGGCCAGATTGAATTTTTCAAATGGAACCCCTATTATTGACCCCGGGAACTAAGAGAGCGGACAATTCTACAAAAATTTCACCTGGGAAGGTCATGGCAAGGTCAATCAATGTACAGCAGGATGACTCGACTGGCATGCATTTTTGAGGAAAATGTCCAACACAAAAGTTGTAGTTTTTTCGACCCCCGATCGATTGGTGTCCTTGACCCTGACTTCTACTAGAATAAATTTTGAGACAAACGACACTAGCTATGAAAAAAAATGAATAGACAATAATTGTGCAATCAAAAAAGATCTACAAATTTTTAATAATAATTTTTTGACAGGACGCGAGGTAGGAAGCGTAGTTTTTTTGAATCGTAAAAAATAATATTAACAATTTAAAAAACTCGTGGAAAAACGATACAAGGTACGAAATTTTTAAGAGGAGCTGAAAATAAAAATTAATACAAAATGCAGTACAAATATTGAAGTTCAAACGAAAAAAAAATGTACTTTCTTTTGGAATATCTAAATATTAGTCCCAGGCCAAGGTACAGAAATAAATATTATATACATTTGATATAATAGAGTTGAACTCAATGTATGAAAGTTCGCACTTTGAACAAAATCGAGTGCGAAGCACGATATACGTGATATGAGAATGTGTTTGTTAAAGCCGAAGGAGCTTCAACAAAGGAGAAGTCAAAATCACTAAATGACAGTTGTCGATACTTTGAACTTTCATTTTAAAAGGTCTGTGCACAAATATGGAGGAAGTACGAAGAGCGAGCACGCAGCACGAGGTAGATATATTATCGAGCGCAAAACACAACATCTAACAGACGCGCGCCCTAGGCGCTCAAACTTGCGAGCCGCGCGCTCCGCGCTTGATGAGAATGTGCCCGCGCAGCGGGCAGAGTTTTGGTATTCTGGTTTGCAATTAATTCTTAGATATAACTTTGTATTGCTTTGGTATCCGCGATTAATTATTTATTAATTATAGAAAAGTGATTACAAAAAACCATTATAAAAATGATTTATTTCAATATTAAGTCAGTTTTATATTATCTATGTTATAAACAAATTTTTTAAAAATTAAACTATCTAATAAAAGACTGCAAATATTAGGTGAAAATAGACGGGATCGGGCTAAAAAACGTCACGGTAAACTGATCGGATTCCGGCTTCAATACCGGCCGTGACCCGGTGGGGTATTCCGGCCACAGAGCGGATAATAAATGTTAATAACAGGCGAGAAACTGGTAACTTGAATTGCCTTTTAAGGCATTATGCAATGTGCATTCTCGATGGAGGTGCGAAACTGAAACTTACTTTATATCAACACAGACACCACAAGCAGAGGGAGCCAGAAATGGCGGTAAATTTGAAAGTGTAGAGTCTAAAAACTGTCTGAAATTTGAGAAAATTTGTAATATTGTAACAATTCGATTGTTTCACATTGAAAAATCAGTAACAGTATTATTTAGTGAGTTGAAAGACGGGGAAAAAATACTTTTTGGTTATTTGGAGAATTTAAAAAATCTAATTTCTTTTTTCTGAGCTAATAAACCTTTATATTATACTTTTTAAATCATGTTTCATCTAGCATCTGTTAGCATATCTTTGATAATGTCATGTCTTTCAAAAAATGTATCTTGGTTATTGCTCATGTGGAAAAATTTCGTGGTGATGTACTGTTTCTATCTGGTCCGTCTTGAGTCGACACTGGCGCGCCACATAATTACTGTCCAGTGGCTAGACTGAGATGTACCGCTCGGATCGACTAGTTTCTAGACATATAGTATATTTTGATAAAAATAATTAGTCATTGAAAAACATAATTTTTTTCATCGAATAAGAGTCTAATATACAGATTTTTCAGTTAATTGAAAATATAAAAAAAGTTTTTGTACACAAAAAATGAAAAAATGAGTTTCTTCAAATGTTGAACATACGCTGGGTATCAAAATTTTGATGTAACTTCATAATTTGTCGCTGTAACTTCATCTTGTCGCCTTAACACACAATTAGTTATGTTAGTCAAACGATTTTTCAAAGCCCGGCAGAAGAACACAGAAAAGCCTTAAGTTTATTTTCACAACACAATTGAAAAATGATGCTGCAGATAATTGGCAACTACATTAAAACTAAAAAGTTTTGACTGTAGTTGTAATTGTGAATGTAATAGTCAACGTGCTTGTTACCAATTTGCAGCGTTTTTTGTTTCAGATTTTTCCCTATAGACAATTTAAAGAAAAATTTTAATACTTATCTTTAAAATTTGCTGCGATTACATTGGACAATTTTAATTTCCTGCTGATAGACTTCCAAACTTTTTTTCTGTTAGTAACTGTCCTTAAAGTGGCTCGGTTTTACAATTTTTGAATCCAAGTCATTTACTAAGAAAATTCGAAATGAAATTCATATTCTTAACAAATAACGTTAAATTATACCGTAAAACATGGTGAAAAATTCAATTTTGGTCTAATTTTCTAGCAAAATCAAACGTTCCCTTGAATTCTATATAGGCCATACTGTGGCTCTATACCTATACTCTATAGAGTAAATTGATTGCTTCATCAATATAAAAGTGCGATATTGAGTCCGATATAGATGCGTGCACGTGGCATATGAAAGGAGAAAAATCTTGAAGAACTTATCACGCGGAGAGTAATTGGAAGATGATAGGCTACGTCGGCTTCGAGTGAGCAGGGTAATTGCTTGTGTAATTCTTAATTTCACGTTACGCCGCCATTCCAAAACTATTATACTGGCGCGATCGTATCACGCATTAGATTATCCAGCAATGCGCGATAGACGAATGTTGACGCGCTTCGTTACTCATAAACACAAGCGTGCTAATTAATTTGTAAGCAGAGATTGTAATTTTCCGTTGTTTCCGCGTTCATTCAGAAAAGACTTTATTATAATTTGTAGGTGCAAACATGTACTTTTATACACTGTAACTTCCTTTTTATCTTGCCTTGTTGATTGCTCGACCATTTGATATATGCTTTTTCGACTATGTTATTATCTAATCAATGAATGTAGCAGGTGCGGTTAGGTCGCGAATAAAATTATAAACCAGATAGAGATATCGAGACTCAAAAATTTTAATCGGCCTAATATTTATCAAGATGTATGTAGTAATTGTAGTAGGTACAGGAAAGTTTGTGGCCACTCTGGACCGGGATACTACGATTATTACAAAATAAACCAGAATTTTTCTGATCAAGAGGATCTGTTATGTTTTTCTCTTACGATGGGGAGTAGGGAGATTTCCAGAAATGTTACGATCAAAAATTGGAGCATCTTGAATCTATTACAAAAAAGAGGTCCCAAATTTCATGATTTTAAACTATGCACATTCAAAATTAAAAAATTTGGCATATTTTCAGATGTAGACATCTTCAAAATTATATGAAAGCCGATCTATTTTTGGCATATCAGTAAAAGTTGTGGTATCCTATCAGGATAACTTATCGTTTTCAAAAACATTTAATATTACACGTGGCCACCACTGAGGGGTTGAAAGATGTCAAAGTTTGGAAAACTGAAAACTCGTTTTAATTTCCAAATATCAAGATTTTTTATATCGATTATTTCGAATTAAAAAAACACCACTATTTTTATAAGAACGTGAACGTTTTTTTAACATTGTCACTACAAAATAGCTCAAATATACAAAATTAGCATTATTAAAAGTTGTTAAGCTTTTACTTTCCTTTAGAGAAGTAAAAATGAGTTTCTCTAAACGAAATGAGAAAAGATTACGTAGAAGACATTTTTTAAATTTTGAAATAGGTGTTCCATCAGATAAATCTAAAAAAAATTTAATTATTTTTGGTCATATTTCCAAAAAATTCTAACTTGATCGAAAATTATTTTTATTTTATATGATTTTATGCTTATAAGTTCAGCGGAATTGCACAGTTTATGGTTTGGCACTATTAGAAGCCACAAGCAAGAAGGAGAAGAAGAACGGTTGGGAGAAGGGACCAATGCGGAAAAAAATCGATTTTCATTTTCATACGCCAATAAAAATTTCCTGAGTTACTCTCACATTTCCAATAATCAGAATTTTTTTAAGTTAATTACATTTCTTGTTATTAGGATACAAACATAGGCATGATAAGCGCACGCGGAGACCGAACGAGAAGCCTACAAAAGCCAGCCCCACCACTTACCACCATCACACACTCGAGGCAAGACGAAATCACAACGACAGGCCGGCGAGACCCTCGTGTGTCTTGAGGACACAAAGCGTCGAAGCTTTAAGGTTACGAACCAGTGATAGTTTCGCACTTTCGAGAGCACCGATCACAAGGACAATTTACTTTAACTGAATATTTTGGGTGGAGTCGTTGCAACTCTCTTTTAAGGTCTTGATATCTCTCCTCCTTTTCCTTCTACTTGGCAGCCATGTAATCTGCCGGAGCCGAGAAATCGATCACGAATATAGTTTGTTTCTCGAAGTCTTGAAGAACGATGTCTGGCAGAGCAGGGTCTGGGTTAACACCGTAAGAGTGACAAAGATGGTAATAAAGCACTCTTGAAGCCGCATTATGTCTGTAGAGATCTGTCGTTCCCGCGTGAGTGGGAATCCGGACAGTATGTGTTCTAGGTACTCAGCTTGTACATGACACGCTCTGCACCTATCGCTAGGAACTTCTTGACATGAAATACGGTCACGGTATACTAAGGTGGATATGACACCGTCCTAGCATGTGAAAATGAAACCCTCTGTACCTGGATTAAGTGCTGATGATCTGAGGGAAGGAAAAGTTTGCTCCCTCGACAAGGACTATTTTTCTACATTCCTGTGAAAGTTTCCGCGTATTTCTTTGTCGGCTTTTAGAAGTAAAGCACCTAGATCAGGCCTGCCCAGATAGGGAAATCGACTCAATCTCCACATGTTAGAGTTCCACCACCACTATATGATTTCCCGTATCTGAGCAGGCCTGATCTAGGTGAAGTAATGCATTTTCCTTACTTCTGATGTTGAAATTCAGGCCGAGGGTCTCGGCCGCCCGCTCCGCGGCTATGTACAGGAACTCTGCTTTGCCAATCATCTCGTGTCTCCTCAATATTTCTAGCAGAGGATCTCTGTCATTTACAACGATATAAGCATAGATCTTCTCGACATTGCTCGCGATGATTAGTATCGCCGCAGAGGTACCTATGAGAATTTCATAGTGCGACAGATAGAGGCAGAAGTACGTTGCAAAAGAGCAGAGGGCTCATGGTATCACCCTGAAAGACGCCCCTCTGGAAGGTGACGTTGTTCGTTGTTACACGATAATTTCCAAAAAAGGTAGTAAATCTAGTTTCCCAAAGTGACATGTGGTTGAGCCTTCAAGCTTTCCAACGAACAGATGATGAGTCTATGAGAGGTTGAATCAAAAGCTTTCCAGTAGTCAATCCAGGCCATTGGCAGGACGCGTTGATGGGCTGTTGCGTACTTGCAGACGCATCTGTCAATTGGCAGGTTCTCTCGGCAGCCTGCTACACCTTTTTTCGAGATACGTTGTTCGTACATCACTCTCCACACAGGCTCAAATATTCGAACAATCCTGTTGTTTAGGACAGCTGTAAAGATCATATACAGCGTGTTGAAACAAGTTATTGGTCTGTAATTCTCTGGGTTGGACAAGTTGCCTTTTTTGTTATTATCAGTATCTTCTTTCGACTTCAGTGTTTTCGGGATCTTTCATACCTCGATGGTCTTGGGTAGATTTTTGGCAGAAACAGGAATATCGCTGAAGAGGCAATATGGGTCAGGGTGAAACTGAAACTGTTGATTCTCTCTGAACCGTCCCTTCCTCTTCTGTATTTTCCTCCTTGAGTCAGAGAACACCCGCATTTTGTCAACAATATGCTGCTTGATTGTCAGCAGCTTTAACTTGTTCAGTGTATGATTCAAGATACTTAGTTCTTGGGCGAACTTTAGAACCCTTTCCGTGAACGGTCTACCAGATGTTATGTAGTCAATCACATACTGAACACAGGACGCATTCTGTCTCGTGCATCCGATCTTCTTGTTCAGCTGATGCAAGCATCTTTCGGTCTTTTCATCCATCATCGGGCTTAACCCTAGTTTTGAATCAGCCAAAGCTCTCGCCACACCATAAACTGAACAATTGATGGTTCAGAAGTTGGATTCTTCCAAAATATCCTCACAAAAGGAGGCATCCATTTCAGCCAGATCCCAGGAGAAACCTGCATGTCAATGTTCCTTCTTGTCCTGAAATCGCGATCATCTCTCAAAAGGTGACTGCTTTCCGTGGTTGGCCCTAAAGGCGATCTGAAAAGCCATGCCCTTTCGGCCATGGTTTTAAACACGTCCTGCAAACAATTAATCTCCACGCGAAGACTTATCTAGCTCTACTTGTCATGTAATATACTACTAATCTCTATGGTGGCGACAGGGATTATTCTGATGGGACAAAAAAACGTTGGGTTTTTTCATAGTAGAGAAAAAACGATGCAATTTATAGTGAAATAATCATATAAATGAAAGTTACCTGAAAATGTATGTCGGGAGGGTGGGGGTCATGCCCTATTGTAAAAGCAGCGTTAGAAGAAAGGGAAGGAGGGTTTTAAATTGTCCAAAAAGCTTCACGTAATATATGGATGACCCCAACTGACAGTACTTGCCATTTTTACAAGGAAATGTAATAATTTGTTCTTGAAAGTCCTTTGCAACGATCGAAAGTTTGCAATTAAATTCTTAAAGTGAATTCGGAAATTGGCGACAATTGAAATAAAATAAATGGTCTTCTAGTTTTGCTAAGGTTGTCACGCAATAATTCCGGAGTTAAAAGTTTTCCCAGAGTATCAGATCTATGTAGCGCGGATGAAATTTGCTACGTCAGCGACAATTTAAACCGCGAGACGCGCTGATGAGACGACCGGCCGCTGGCATTCTAATGACATTTTCTAATCTCGATTGCCCATCTACGTCTATAGAATTGTCGGTGGTACTTCGCTGCAGAACTGAGTGAAAGACAAGGAGCGAACCTAAAAACAGTTAGTAAGGAAATAAGACGGAATGTAATCGACACGACGCCGCTTGTCTTTTTTGAGGAATTAATTGCACTCCCAAGTCGCATCTTCCCGCCATTAAAATCATATTATTACGTGGGGGGGGGGGGGAGGCGCCACGATAGACCCAAAAGGCTAGGGAATTCTCTCACAGTGATGTTCAAGTAATACAAGTTAGCCGGAGCTACGGTATTACGTTGATTGACTCGCATGAATTCACACTGACTTGCGTAGGTTCATCTACCTGCAGGTGGATTCTGTAAAGATTCAGTATTACTGCTGAGAAAAGCGCGCGTGGCGAGCACCGCAAGCGTATAATACGGTAGCGGAACATTTTAATTACTTGGGACGACGTCTCTACAAACCTAGAGGAATGAGAGGATCAGAGAGATTCATTTTGGCCATTAGGAAGTTTGATTATCCTCTGAACAGCTTTCTTTTCAGACGAAGAATAAAAATTTGTTCCACTTAAGGATCGTCTATAAACTAAGTTACCAATTTAAGGGGAGGGGGGAGTTTTGCGCCAAAACTGTCATATTTCAGACTTCACACTCTTTTCCCTATTTCCCTCTATTCCCTTTTTTTAAAAGAATTTTTCATTTTCTCATTTTTTCCCTCAGATGCGAACTGATTTGATAGAACCCAATTAGAAAATCAAACTATTTCTGCGGTTAAAAAGTCTCCCAGTAGGCACAAACGTTAAATAACATCCGTTTCAAGGACGTATTTGGAACATGGAATGTTTTCAGAACATCATTTGGTCTGACTTAGGACAGTTTTGAAACGTTTAGATAAAGTCTTTTGACTTGTATGTTCAAGAAACGTTTTGAGGACGTTCCAATCACGTTCTTAAATTTTGTGCCCACTGAGCTACTATTATATTATTATTATATTATTATGAATCTTCTTGGTTAAAAATTCATCTTTCCGGTTGAATGTTGAACTCTTTTGTTGGAAATTCAATTATTTTTTAGATTAATCATTTTAGTTGAAAATTTATCTCTTTGGTTGAAAATATAACTATTTGGTTGTAAATTAATCTCTTTTGGCTGAGGATTGTTTGATTTTGTTGAAAATTCGTACTTTTCGGTTGAATTCATCTGTTTTTATTTCAAAATAACAATTAAATAAACGATCTAATCAATATATATCTTGGTTAAGAAAGCTACTACATGGTGTAAAGTTAAACTGCTTTTTAAAAAAATCATTTTTTTTTGTTGAAGATTCATTATTTTAGTTGAAAATTCATATTTTCGGGTCAAAAATCCAACTGTTTTGAAAAAATTTGTTTCTTTGGTGTTGAAAACTCAATAGTTTGATAGAAAATTAAACTATTTAGTTGAAAATTAAACTATTTTCCATAAAAATTGAACTACTTAGTGGAAAATTAACTTTTTTACGAAATTCATATGTTCTTTTCGAAAACTAAACTGTTTCGTAGATAATTCGCCTTTTTTGCCTCAGAATTCAAAATTTTGTTTGAAAATTGATGTATTTTGTTGAGAATCCGTACGGTCAAATTTGCCATTTCATCGTGCGTCATTTAAACTCTGGACGCATTTTTCCTAGATTTTAATCAATTTTACTATTTCGCATAGTAATATGTGCAAAGAGAATAGTGAACGTGGTTATTTTAAGTTATAATCTTGACTAAATTCCAAGTAAAATACGTTTAAATTTTAAATGACGCACGATACAATGGCTATTCTAGCCATTCACTTTTCACAGTGATAGAAGATTAATTTTCTTGGTAGAAAATTCATCTTTTGGTTGAAGATTTAAATATTTGCTTGAAAATTTATTTTTATCGTTGAAAATTGAACTACTTTGTGAAAAAAAACTTTTTTAGGATTCACCTCTTTGGTCGAAAATTTAACTTTTTTGTTCATTTTTTTTTGTTAAAAATAATTCTTCATCTGGAAATTTATATCCTGTAAGTTGAGAGGAACAACTACTTGATAGAAACTTCATGTTCCTTTGTTGGAAATACGTCTTTTTGGTTAGAAAATTAATCTTGTTTGTGGAAAATTGATTTTTTTGGTTTTCAAATTTTCCAAATTCATTTTAACCATTTGGTTAAAAATTCATCTTTTTTGGTTAAATTGAACTGGATAAAATTTTAACTGTTATTTTTGAAGTTCATATTTCTTTGCTAAAAACATGTTTTTTTTAAATTTAATTTAACTGTTTGAAAATTCGCATTTTGATAGAAAATTAATCTTTTATGGTAGAAAAGTCATATTTCGTGGTTGAAAATGAGCTTTTTATTAAAAATTATTTCTTTTAGATTGAGAATTCGTATTTAAAGATAGAAAATTCAAACTATCATGCGTTGAAACTTCATATTTTTTGGTTGAAAATGAACTTTTTTTTTGAAAACTTAACTGTCTTTGAAAAACTTCGTTTAAAAGTTCAACAATTTTGTTGAAAATTCGCCTTTTTACGTTTTGAAAGAATTTTGGGCTACGTTACTTGTCATAGTGATGGGGGGGGGGGGGGGTTCAAAACTACGGTACTCAATGGGAGTAACGTAGTTTATGGACAGTCCCTAAAATCAAATCATCATTTTATCCAGTTTATAGTGCAGAGCTAGAAATTCAGTGAGGTTCAAAAATTCAAGTGAAACCACTTTTTCCAGGGCGAAAAAATAATAATATCTTCAGCGCATGCATTTCACTCTCATAAAAATTCAACGATTGGCGCAAGTGATAATCGCTGACGAATTTCACGATAATTCTGCACGAAAACCAGAACTTTCGATTCATCCTAAGAATAGCAATTTTCGCGCTCTCCATTCCAACGAATCTGGATTCTATTTGCACTTGAAATTTTATTGGGGTTTGTCATGAAACGAGAATCAAGTCGAATCGTTCTTGAGCGTCTGGAAACTTTATTCTCCAGACTCTTAAGCCACACGATTGATTAGAAAGGCAAACTAAACGAACGATCTTCATTTGTTTTTATCAAGAATTATTGATTATCTATAACAATTTCACTCCAACAAACTATATAAGATATATTCTTAAAATTATATGTTGAGTTACTAGTTAAAAAGCTTTAGCTTCATATGTACTTCAATTCTGACTGTTATATTAGTAAATAATTTGCAATCCGACCTTCTGATTTCAAAAAAAAATTGTAAAGCTCAGGCTAAATCAGAAGAAACTATTATTTCCTCATACTACCGTGAAGAAAAAAATTAAAAACGAAGTATTTTTATTTTATTCGACTGTATAATTCAGAGTACTAAATACGGGTAGTAGGGCGGGGTGAAATTTTTTTGCCATTTTCCAAATTTTTAGGGGGTCCATCAGCTGTACTTTGGTACCCAGATTTCCTGCAAAAAGTTGCAGATAAAGAAATATATGTTATGTTCGCTTATTCTTGATAAGGCTCAACATGAAGAATAATATCGAATTTTTTGTTAAAACGATAAGGAATCAATTTTCTTTCTACATACTAATGTATGTAGAGTGATTAATTTAATGTAATTAGTGGTTAAGATACTATACTTGTTAATACCTTAGAATTGGAATTGATTATTTTACTTATATTTATGTATATAATTATTGATTATCCACTATATAGGATCATTATCTACTGTAGGGGAGTCTGCCATATAATAATAATTATTATAATCATGTTTATATTTGATTAAATGGTGTTTTACTTACTGGAAACGATGAGTATATTCATGGAAAGGTTTCTAATAGTTCATTCTTGCACCTATAATAAAATAATCCTCCGACAGCTACGCAGCGATGAAAAACTTTTTGTAGAACATACATTTTGTCATTAAATTTTAAGAAATTACATAAAATAATGATCATTATTGACTGTTTGAGACAGCTTTTTTGTAAATATTTTAGTTTAACGTAATGAAAATATATTTTCAAATAATTTCACTTTTCATGTGCAATTAGTAGATGTTACTGTCATAAATAATTTCTACTACTCCATATATATATATAGTTAAAAGTTTTTCATAAGGACAACCGCAGGATTTCGCCGGGACCGGGTGCTAATCTGAAAAATTGCACCCCCTCCCAGCGAAATCGCGGTAAAATTTAAGCTGTAACCACGTCTCACGACTGTGAGATAGGCGGTTACAGTCTGCGATGAATTCAATACGATGATCCGGCAAAAGTCTCGTGCACCCTGAGGACACGGAGCGACCCAAGGACGACCGCCTTCTGCATTTTCCCCGCAAGTGTCTCAGCACTTTGTTGACACACAGGGATGCTTTTCAGGCTATTGACCAGTGAAACTTTGGCATCTCCAAGAGCGCAGATGATGAAGACGATTAGCTTAACAAAATATTCGGGGTATAAACGTCGCAACTCCCTTATAAGATCTTTATATCTCTCTTTCTTTTCTTATCGAGTGCGCAACAGAAACAATTGTCGAGAATATGAAGTTCCAGTATATACGGCACTTCTCATTTTCGACAGGTGACTCTATTTCCCTAGGAGCGTTTAGCGGAGCGCTATTTGGGCCAATTCCGTAAGAGTGACAGAGATAGTAATAAAACACTCTCAGTGTCGCATTGTGCCTTTGGATGTAGGTCGTTCCCGCATGAGTTGGACAACTAGATAGTATGTGCCCTAGATGCTCTAGGTGTGCATGACCCGCTCTGCAGCTATCATCGGAAATATCTTGGCTCAAAATGTGGTGACGGTATGCTAGAGTGGTATGCTAAACTCACCCCTTAAAAGGGGTGTGTTTCAGCACACCCCTCTGTAAGGTGACATTGTTAGTGATCACACGATGTTTTCCAGATGAGATAGTAAATCTGGTTTTCCAAAGCGGCATTAATCTCTCTATACACATCACGATGTGTGGATGAACCTTCAAGCTTTCTAACAGACAGATGATAAGTCTATGGGAGGTTGAATCGAAAGCTTTCCGGTAATAAATCCAGGCCATTGATTGGAATCGCTGATAGGATGCTGCGTCTTTACAACAACATCTACCGATGAGCAGGTTCTCCCGACATCCTGCTACGCCTTTCTTTCAGCCGCGTTGTTCATACATCTCTCGCCACACAGGTCCGATTGTCCGAAGAATCCTATCATTCAGGATAGCTGTAAAGATCCTATACAGTGTGTTCAGACAAGTTATTGGTCTGTAATTCTTAGGGTCAGCTAAGTTGCCCGTCTTTGGCAGGAGCACTGTGCGCCCATCCACCAACCACTCCGGAATTGGCTCTTCCGACTTTAGATATAATGTGAAAATCCGGGCCAGATGCTGGTGGGTTGAAGCAAACTTCTTCCTCCAGAAGGTCTTGATACCATCAGGACCGGGAGCGGAATAGTTCTTCATGCCTCTTAATACGTTTCTCAAATCCTCGGTAGTGATAGGTGGGCATTCCTCCTCAGCTGTTATGAGGGCATTGCACAGCTCCTTGAAGCCATTCATGTTCTTTGAGTCTTCTTTAAGTGGATGTTGGAACTCTTAGACTTCTCTCCAAAATGCTTCGACCTCCTCTGGTTTGGGCGGATGGTCGATAGTAACTGGAGGGTCTTGGACGAGTCGAGATGGGTCAGAAAAAAACTGTTAATTTTCTCTGTCCCACCTCTTCCTCCACTCTAGACTTCTCTTAGCGTTAGATAGTACTCGTATTATGTCAACGATATGCTGCCTGATGGTCAGTAGCTTGGACTTGTTGATTGTGTGATGACGGATCCGCAGTTCGCGCGCGAACTTTCGAACCTTGGCAGTGAAAGTCCTGCCAGATGTTATGTAGTCAATCACACACTGAATGCGGGACACGTGTACTGTCTTGCCCAGCCTATCTTTGTGCTGAGTTAATGTATTATTCTTTTGGTCTTATGATCAACCTTTAATTTTGCTTTACGGTTTGCATCCGACCGGAGGTCGGATTCTTCGGAAAAATCTCCACGAAGCTTATCATGCAGTTCAGTCAGATCTTTGGGCTTGGGAGAAACCTGAATGTTGATGTTTCTCCAAGTCTTGAATCATTGTTCTTCGTCTATTGGATGTCTGTTCGTGGTTGGCCTCAGTGTCCCCACTCTTTCTCCATTGCCGGCTTGTTCTGGCTGCGGTAGAGTAGGCGCTCTGCTTTCATAGCCCCTTTTTCGTAGTTGTTCGGCATGGTTTCGCAGACGTTGACGCGAAAAGTGCGAGAGCTCTGGGTGTTTCTCGCACCACAGAACCTGCATTCGTGCCATGTAACCTTCTAGCTCGGGGGCCATACTGCTATCGTAGCACCCGAGCAGGTCGTCATGGAGTCGATCCGTCCAAACAAAAGTATTGAAATTCCGCCGGTCCATCGCATTGACTCCATCTTGATTGGCTCCCCCGATCCTAGGGTAGCCGGCATTGTCGTCCGACCCATTGTCGGGAGCCCTGCGCGTTCGATTGTTTTGAACCGCACTTACTACATAGATGTTTGGTGTTGTCACTTTTGTTCCCACGAGCAGCGAGGAAAAGGGTTCGGCCATCCTTGTAGAGCCTCGTGTGCAAGGATAAGGCTGATACTCTGAGAGGTCGCCCGGTATGTCCGATCTCCCTTAGAGACACCTCACCCAGGTGTCATTCAGCTTTCGGCACGCTTGTAACGCCTTCGCTTAGGGGTTATTCCTCCGGGACCATCCCTAGAAAATTGTCCGCGACTGCTTATTCATTATTGTAACCATTTTCAGCAGAAAGCCTTGGTACAGGGACCCTATCCGCAACCCGAGGATGCGTTCGGTAGCTTTCTCATAGGCCCTTCAGTTTGATTCCCAAGGAACCGGCTACACATATATATTCAGAAATATGAGAGAAAACAAAGTTTTCTATTTTTTTCGGTCTTACGATCAATTTAGAATGAAAAATGTTTAAAAAAAGAATTTCAGTCAAAATTTCTTTTTATTAACGTTTCGGCCTCAACTGTGGGCCTTCTTCAGCAACAAAACATCTGTTATAAAAGTTAAATTAATTAATACTAATGAATCTATATACAAAAAAATAAATAAGTTGTACAAAAACACAAATTTTTTACCTTAATGGAATTATAATATACGTCGAGGTGAATGACATTATTTTTCAAAAACATTTTTTGTAAAGTCATAGCATTCTGCAGTTTTTTTTTAAACTGTAAAGTTTTTTTTTTAAATATTGGGATAAAGTTCAAGGAAACTTTCCCAAATGTTCAAAAAGGTTCACATTTTATAAATTAAATTGCTGTGAAACAGCTGACAATCTGATGTGACGTGTACAAACAAATGAATGAGTATAAGACCTGAGAAAGTTGTAGTGATAGAAGGATAAAATCAATTCCAAATGAAAAGCCTAAGAAAGTTTAGTGATAGGTGGACAAAATCAATTCCAAATGAAAAGTGCGCCAAATGTGATGGGGAATTCAATTTAATGGATGATGCTATTGTAATATTGATTTATGTTAAGAATTTCAGTTTTTAAATTGATAGATACTTTTATATATTTATTTATGGAAATTGATTCTAGAATTTTTCTTTTATAAGAGTTTTTTTCTTTAGCAAGAATTTTAATATTTTTAAAATCGAAATCGAAATAATGATCAGAGTTCCAAGAATGTTGTGAGAGGCCTGTATTTAAGTTACCAATTCTACAATCCCTTTCATGTTCGGATATTCTATTTTTTAACCGACGACCAGTTTCACCTATACATATAAACTTTATTGCATCCTTTACATTTTATTAGATAAACAACGTTAGAGATATTCTCATTTTTTTCGGAATCTTTTATGTTAGTGAAACATTTTTTTAATGTGTGATAATTTCTAAAATATACATTAATAGCAAACTTTTTTAACGCATTTTTTAATCTTTCTGATAACCCTTGTACATAAGGTAATGAAACGCGTAAAACAGTTTGTCTATAATTTTCAAAACATTTTTTTTTTTTTTTTAATCTTTAATTGAGCTATTGTAAATTTCATGTACTCTTTCTTTAATAACACTTTCAATTAAAAGTAGTGGATAATTATTTTGTTGTAAAGTAATTTTTAATTGGTCTAAGTTTTCTTGTCTAAAATTGATGTCACTTAATTTGATACATCTATCTATTAAACCTTTAATTAATCCAATCTTTTGACTAAATTGATGGTGAGAATGGTAATTCAAATATTGGCCTGACCATGACGGTTTCCTAAATCAATTTGTAATAAAATTTCCATTATTAGTTTTTTTAATAGACAGATCTAAAAAGTTTAGAGTATTATTATTTTCTATTTCCTAAGTAAATTGTAGAGATTCTTCTATACTATTGAATGTGTTAATAAGTTCTTGGATTTTATCTGTAGGAACAATAGTAAAAATATGATCCACATAACGCTTTAAAGAGAAGTGGTTTGAAGCTTAATTTAGATAAGGCTCTTTTTTCAACATCTTCCAAAACAAGATTGGATGCAATAGGTGATAAAGGTGAACCCATCGGGCAACCAGAAATTTGTTTATAAAATTTGTTATTAAATGAAAAAACAGTATTGTTGAAAACAGTTTTGACAGCTGTTAAAATCTCTGAGTTTGATATTTTAGTTAAATTTTTAAATAATTGTAATTTTTCTTCTATAACGTCCAAAACTAAATCCAACGGAATGTTATCGAACATAGATATAACGTCTAGTGAAACAAGTGAATGTGTATTAGGAACATTAAAATTATTAATTTTTTCTTTAAAACTCCAACTATCTCTTATGAAAGAATCAGTTTTTTCGGATATAGGATTTAGTAGATTGGATAAGAATGTTGATAAGTTGTAAGTCGGAGAACCAATAGTAGAGACAATTAATCTCCATTTTATTTCTGGTTTGTGAACCTTGGGAAGGGCGTATGCTTTTGCTGAAACACAACCATGGTTTTTTAATTTATAAGTTAAATTTTCATTTATGTATCTTTTTCTTTCCCATCTAGAAATAATACCATTACATTTTTCTTCTATGGACGGAACTAAGATAGTGTTAGCTTTTTTATATAAAATATTATTCTGTAAAAGATTTTCAATTTTTGACTTGTAATCATCTGAATTTTCGGCTACTAAGATTATCTACCCTTGTCTGCTTTCACAAAGATAACATCTTTATGGTCATTTTGAAATTTAGAAGCAATATCTGAAATTTGATTGGAGTTATTAAATTTCTTGATTTTTTTATGATTTGAGATTAAATCTGTAACTATCTTTCGAACATTTGATTTTTTATTATCATCTTCAATGTTTTTTATACAATTTTCTATATCAGCAATGATATTATTAGTAGGGATGTTGTTAGAGTTGTAAGAAATCCCAAAAGTACCCAAAGCTAAGGTTTCAGCTGTTTCATCAGGAATTGTTACAGTAGATAAATTTTTAAACCATTTATTAACTATTAAGTCTCTGTATCTATTCTTTTCATCTAAAAATCTATCATTTAATAAATTATATTTTTTTATGTGAGCTTCCCTTTGTTGAAATTTCAATTTTTGTAGACTACATTCTTGTGATTGAAAAAAATTGACAATTGAGTTTTCTGTAATTCTTCTATCTAATCTATATTTTAAATAATTGGAATAATTGCCTAATTCTTTAATGTTGTCAATTATATTACTAATTTCACAATTAAGGATTTTCTTCTGATAAGTATGTTTTACATTTTGTACTTTAACGAAGGTTTTATAATGTGAATTGTTTAAATTATAATTATTAGTACAATTTTGTATATGTGCTGGAATCAGAGAATTTTTTCTACATCTTATTAAAAAGGAACGTTGTTCCTTTAAATGGACCTACCTCCGTTGGGTATTTATCCAATTTCCAATGTCTAGACGAGTAGATTGTCCATACCTTTGAAAAATGTAGTTCAAATATCCCATGGTTCACAGAAAGTTATAGACCAGTTTGTTGATAAACCTCCAGATTTCTAAAGGAATCAGCAAATCAAGCTTTCTTCGATCGTCTTTTTATATTCAGAAATATGAGAGAAAACAAAGTTTTCTATTTTTTTTCGGTCTTACGATCAATTTAGAATAAAAAATGTTTAAAACAAGAATTTCAGTCAAAATTTATTTTTATTAACGTTTCGGCCTCAACTGTGGGCCTTCTTCAGAAACAAAACATCTGTTATAAAAGTTAAATCAATGAATACTAATGAATCTATATACAAAAAAATAAATTAGTTGTACAAAAACACAAATTTAAAAAAAAAATTATCTACCGTAACAATTCCTGATGAAACAGCTGAAACCTTAGCTTTGGGTACCAAATTTGGGATTTCTTACAACTCTAACAACATCCCTAATAATAATATCATTGCTGATATAGAAAATTGTATAAAAAAGATTGAAGATGATAATAAAAAATCAAATGTTCGAAAGATAGTTACAGATTTAATCTCAAATCATAAAAAAATCAAGAAATTTAATAACTCCAATCAAATTTCAGATATTGCTTCTAAATTCCAAAATGACCATAATGATGTTATCTTTGTGAAAGCAGACAAGGGTAGACAATCTTAGTGGCCGCAAATTCAGATGATTACAAGTCAAAAATTGAAAATTTTTTACAGAATAATATTTTATATAAAAAAGCTAACACTATCTTAGTTCCGTCCATAGAAGAAAAATGTAATGGTATTATTTTTAGATGGGAAAGAAAAAGATACATAAATGAAAATTTAACTTATAAATTAAAAAACCATGGTTGTGTTTCAGCAAAAGCATACGCCCTTCCCAAGGTTCACAAACCAGAAATAAAATGGAGATTAATTGTCTCTACTATTGGTTCTCCGACTTACAACTTATCAAAATTCTTATCCAATCTACTAAATCCTATATCCGAAAAAACTGATTCTTTCATAAGAGATAGTTGGAGTTTTAAAGAAAAAATTAATAATTTTAATGTTCCTAATACACATTCACTTGTTTCACTAGACGTTATATCTATGTTCGATAACATTCCGTTGGATTTAGTTTTGGACGTTATAGAAGAAAAATTATAATTATTTAAAAATTTAACTAAAATATCAAACTCAGAGATTTTAACAGCTGTCAAAACTGTTTTCAACAATACTGTTTTTTCATTTAATAACAAATTTTATAAACAAATTTCTGGTTGCCCGATGGGTTCACCTTTATCACCTATTGCATCCAATCTTGTTTTGGAAGATGTTGAAAAAAGAGCCTTATCTAAATTAAGCTTCAAACCACTTCTCTTTAAAGCGTTATGTGGATTATATTTTTACTATTGTTCCTACAGATAAAATCCAAGAACTTATTAACACATTCAATAGTATAGAAGAATCTCTACAATTTACTTAGGAAATAGAAAATAATAATACTCTAAACTTTTTAGACCTGTCTATTAAAAAAACTAATAATGGAAATTTAATTACAAATTGGTTTCAGAAACCGTCATGGTCAGGCCAATATTTGAATTACCATTCTCACCATCAATTTAGTCAAAAGATTGGATTAATTAAAGATTTAATAGATAGATGTATCAAATTAAGTGAAATCACGTTTAGAAAAGAAAACTTAGACCAATTAAAAATTACTTTACAACAAAATAATTAAGTTTACAATAGCTCAATTAAAGTTAAAAAAAAAAAAAAAAAATGGTTTGAAAATTATAGACAAACTGATTTACGCGTTTCATTACCTTATGTACAAGGGTTATCAGAAAGATTAAAAATGCGTTAAAAGTTTGCTATTAATGTATATTTTAGAAATGATCACACATTAAAAAAATGTTTCACTAACATAAAAGACTCCGAAAAAAAGGAGAATATCTCTAACGTTGTTTATCTAATAAAATGTAAAGGATGCAATAAAGTGTATGTAGGTGAAACTGGTCTTTGGTTAAAAAATAGAATATCTGAACATAAAAGGGATTGTAGAATTGGTAACTTAAATACAGGCCTCTCACAACATTCTTGAAACTCTGATCATTATTTCGATTTCGATTTTAAAAATATTAAAATTCTTGCCAAAGAAAAAAACTCTTATAAAAGAAAAATTTTAGAATCAATTTTCATAAATAAATATATAAAAGTATCTATTAATTTAAAAACTGAAATTTTTAACATAAATCAATATTACAATAGCATCATCCATTAAATTGAATTCCCCATCACATTTGGCGCACTTTTCATTTGGAATTGATTTTGTCCACCTATCACTAAACTTTCTTAGGCGTTTCATTTGGAATTGATTTTATCCTTCTATCACTACAACTTTCTCAGGTCTTATACTCATTCATTTGTTTGTAAACGTCACATCATATTGTCAGCTGTTTCACAGCAATTTGATTTATAAAATGTGAACCTTTTTGAACATTTGGGAAAGTTTCCTTGAACTTTATCCCAATATTTTTTTGAAAAAACTTTACAACGTTTAAAAAAAAAACTGCAGAATGCTATGACTTTACAAAAAATGTTTTTAAAAAATAATGTCATTCACCTCTACGTATATTAAGATTGACTCCGATTATCCATTGAGGTAAAAAATTTGTGTTTTTGTACAACTAATTTTTTTTTTGTATATAGATTCATTAGTATTAATTAGTTTAACTTTTATAACAGATGTTTTGTTTCTGAAGAAGGCCCACAGTTGAGGCCGAAACGTTAATAGAAAGAAATTTTGACTGAAATTCTTTTTTTAAACATTTTTTATTCTAAATTGATCGTAAGATCGAAAAAAAATAGGAAACTTTGTTTTCTCTCATATTTCTGAATATAAAAAGACGATCGAAGAAAGCTTGATTTACTGATTTCTTTAGAAATCTGGAGGTTTGTCTACACATACATATGTCCGGTTTCGGTTTCGATTCCTTTGGGATAGAACCGAAGGGCCTATGACAAAGACACCGAACGCGTCCTAGGGTTGCGCATAGAGGGTCCCTGTACCAAGGGCTTCTGCTGAATATGGTTACATTAATTAATAAGCTGTCGCGGAAAATTCTCCAAGGATGATACCGAAGAAATAACCTCTAAGCGAAGGCGTAACAACCGTGCCGAAAGCTGAATGGTACCTGGGTAAGGTGTCTCAAACGGTGACTCTGGGATGCCGGGCGACCTCTCAGAGTATCAGCTTTTTCCTTGCACGCGGAGCTCTACAAGGATGGACGAACCCTTTCCCTAGCTGCTCGTGGGAAAAAACAATAAAACCACCAAAACACCAAAATGTTGTAACACGGTGACGAACCGGCGAAACGCCCACATTGAGTGGACGGATCAACTTAAGAATGACGTGGTAGACTGCTACGATGCCAGCATTATCCCTGTTTGCGGAGGCTTTATGGCGCGTATGCACACTCGGTGGTGCCAGAAACACACACAGCTTCAACACGTTTCGCATCAGTTTATGCGAAATCGAGCCGACAACCCCCGGAAAAATGGATATGTACGCGGAGCGCTTCCCCAACCGCTGCTTGATCAAGCTGCAGACGAAGATGAAAAAGCGACATTAAGACCAACTGCAGAAAGCAGGTACATTCTAAAAGATGATCGCAATTTTAGTACAAGGAGGAATATCAACATGCATGTTCCCCTTAAGCACCAAGACCTGGCTGAATTGGATGCCTCCCTTCGTGAAGATATCTCGCAAGAGTCCGAACTCTGAACCAGCAATTGCTCAGTTTATGGTGCTGCGAAAGCTTTGGCTGATTCAAGTCGAAGGCTGGAACCGACGATGGATCAAAAGACCAAAAGACGCTAGAAGAAAATTGGATCGGCAAGACAAAATGCGCCTCGTGTTCAATGTGTGATTGACTACATAACATCTGGTAGACCATTCACTGAAAGGGTTTGAAAGTTCGCCCAAGAACTAAGGATCTTGAATCACACACTAAACAATTCAGAGCTGCTCACAATCAAGCAGCATATCGTTGACAAAATACGGCTGTTATCTAACGCAAGGAGGAGAATACAGAAGGGGGAGAGACGGATCAGGGAGAAGCAATAGATTCTCGCTGACCAATCGCGCCTCTTTAGTGATCAAACTGTTCTTGTAGAAAATTCACCCAAGCTCAAGGAGGTAGATACTTTTTGGAGAGAAGTGTACAAGATCCCGAAAACACTAGAGTTGAAAGAAGATACTGACAATATCGTCCGCTTCAAGGAATTTTGCGATAACCTCATAAAATCTGAGGAGAAATGTCCATCAGTCACTGCCGAAGAGGTGAAGTGAAAAAATCAGAGGTTGGAAATTTTCACCAACAGCTGCTCGACAAGCATATGCACGGAAACTTTCACAGAAATGTAGAAAAACAGTCCTTGTCGAAGGAGCAAACTTTTGCTTTCCTCAAATCATCAGGACTCAATTCAGGTACATAGAGTTTTATTTTCGCATGCCTGGACGGTGTCATTTCCACCTTAGCATACCGATACTGCATATTATGTCGAGAAGTTCCCAGTGATAGGTGCAGAGCGTGTCATGCACACGCTGAGTACCTAGAACACATACCATGGGGACGTCCGCTCCACGCAGGAATAACGTATATCTATAGACATAATGCGGCCCTCAAAGTACTTTATTACCATATTTGTCGCTTGTACGGCATTGGTCGCCACCCTGCCCTGCCAAACGCTCCAAGGGATTTAGAGTCAATTGTCCGAAACGAGAAGTACCAAATTTTCTGGAACTACGATTTTTGGGCAGCAATCTCCGTTGTGCACTCGAGGCCTGACATTGTTCTCCAAGACTTCGAGACACGAACTATATTCATGATCGAATTCTCGGCTCCATCCGAATACAACATCACTGCAAAGGAGATAGAAAAAGAGGAGGTGTCAAGACCTTAAAAGAGAGCTGCAACGACTGTACCCAAAATATTTGGTACAAGTAATTGTCCTTGTGATAGGTGCCCCGGAGGTGCGAATCTATCACTGGTTTGTCACATTAAAGCCATATTCGCGTACCAAAAATATGCAAAGGCACTTGTGAGATGGATGCAGAAAGCTGTCATCCTTGGGTCGCTCCGTGTCCTCAAGACATACGAGGGTTTCGCCGACCTGTCGTTGTGATTTCATCGTGCCCAGTGACCACCCATCTCACGGTTGTAAGGCGTAGCCATAAGTGTGATTTACCGCGGTTCTACTTGGAGCCGGTGTCATTTTTTAAATAGCAGTTGCTCTCAGTGGGACCCTGCAGTGGTTGTTCAACCCTTTTTTTAATTATATATAAGATATTATTTTTCAAGATTTGCAGTTTTTTTCTTTTGGGTGTGAGCGGTACCTGTAAATATTTGTCCAAGTGGCAAATATTTTCCCCATAAACTATCTTTCAATAGGACTACACTTTGCCAATGTTTCTTGACAGTCGGTGAAATTTGATTTTTTTAGTGAAAACACTTGAAAAATAATGCCGAACAATAAGTAGTAATAGAAATCATTTATACAACAGTAACATCTACTGATTGCACATTTAAAGTGCAATGATTTGGAAATATATTTGAACCCAAGAACAACAACGTATGGGTGGAAACCCAACCAAACCCACGTTGTTAGTAGTGTTCTGAAATTCACGTTGTTGTACTTGGGTTGAATATAATAAACTAAAATATTTACAAAAAGTATTCTTAAACAGTAAAAAGTCATTATTTAATGTAATTTATTTAAATTTAATGACAAAATTTATGTTATACAAGAAGTTTTTTATCGCTGCATAGCTTTTGCAAGATAAATTTCCCATAGATGCATGTATTAACTATGAGAAATATTTGCATCAATAAAAAAATCATTAACAGTAAGAAAAGCAACATTTAAACAAATAAAAACACAATTTTTCTCCTTTTTTCAACTTCAGTAGCAAAATTTGCGATGTGTAAGGATTTTTTCATTGTTGCATAGTGTTTGGAGGATAATAATTATAGTTGTGAATACTAATTGTTAGAACCTGTTAAGAAAAAGATTTCAGTATTCAGTGCAATCATCTTTTTAACTTGTGTTTTATATAATTTTCTGAGCACGTGTGGACCTTTTTAGCATAGAAATTCCCCATGAAAAATTATCGGCAAAACCCAGGAATCGAAATTTAAATTAGAGAAAATTTGCAAAATTTGGAATTTGGTATGTATAATAGAATCTCCTTTCTCGTGTATTTCTATTGTAAAAAAGCCCACACATTCTCACAATCAAAAAATTCCAAGCCACAATTTATAAAGATAATTTCATTTTATACCAACATCAGAATTTAAAAAATTTGCTGTATTTCTTATTTTGATTCCTGTGGGACTTGTCTATTTTTCTTTTAATGTATTGCTATGCCGAAAAGCTCACACATGCTCGAAATAATTTTGAATTATAAGTCATAAAGATAATTTTATTAAAAACCAAAGTTGTAATTTAAAAATTTCGCTGTATTTCCAATTTTTATTCCTGGATCTCGGCGCTTTTTCTTTCCTACTGTAATTTTGTCACTGGAATGTTTTCATGTACCTGAAAAAATTCTTCTCTTATTTAGACAAGTGTTACCCTCCCTAGGGACCGCGGGACCTTGTAGCTGTTGGGAGGGCTCACGGGGCTCATTGACCACAGATCTGGAATAGGTGAACCTGAGGGGCTATATCGCGAGATGTGGCTACTCTTGGACTCTGGTCGGTGAGACTCAAACTAAGGAGCGGTCCTTCCAGGGGTCAATGGTAAAACCCACTGGAATATCGAGAGTGCGAGTTCTCATGCTCCCAAGCTAAGATGTGATCGCCGTGTCGAGAGTTGAATGGTACCAGGGTTAAAAAATCCTTTGACATCTTGGCCTTTCCCCTTCAACAGGGGTTGATAGGTAGGGGTCTCGAAGGAGGTGCCTTAACGGGGACTTTGGGACACCAGGTCGAATCCCATAGTATGTAGACCCGCCCCTTGCAAGCGGGGCTCTGTGGGGGGTGTTTCTTATTTCCCTAGCTTCTCGTGGGACAGAAATATTTCCCAATAATAAAAAAACAAAAGAACACAAACGATGAGGGATCCGCTTCGGCTCCCTTTCCCAAACCACCGCAAAAATCGGGAGGCTCCGTAGGTGGCAACCCACCGGAGGCGATGCGAATTTTAGTGAAGATGGTGGAGACCTTCCGGGTGACTCAACTGGGATCTGCAGGGGTCCCAGAAGCATCCGGAGATGCCCCGAAGTAGCCTCTTAATGGCTGAGAGGGAATCTCCATTACGCAGATTAATTTGCACCACAGCAAAGGCGCCTCGGCGTTTCTAGCCATACGCATGTCTGTGGCGCCGACAGGGCTGGCCCTAATCCAAGAACCCTGGATACACCGGGAAAAGACTTGTGACTTATCAGAATGTCGCTCCATATATAAGGGGCCACGCGAAAAACGCCAAGGGCATGCATAGCCGTCAAGGGTATGGATGCGATCTTGGTGCCTAAATTCTGCTCCAGAGATCTCACCGTGTTTAAGGTGAGACTCAGGGGCAGTTGCGAAAAAAGGCTAGAGGTATTTATTGCCTCGACTCACTTTCCTGGCGATGCCGAGGGACCCCCGCCTCCGAGGGAGGTGGAGGTTCTATTTCGGTATTGTCAATAGAACAAGATTCCTCTGCTGTCGGGTTATGATGCGAACTCTCACCATACGGTGTGGGGAAGCACAAACATCAATGACAGAGGGAGAGATTCAATTGAATACATAGCAGGCACAGAGCTGGAGATTCTGAATCCGGGTGATACTCCCACATTTCAGACTCAAAACAGGAGTGAGGTTCTCGATTTGACTCTATGTTCAGGTGCACTGAGGAGCAGGGTAGTGGATTGGAGATTCTCCGATGAGGAGTCTCTTTCAGACCACAAACACATCGTGTTCCGATTAACCCTAGGAAAACTGGTAGTTTCTAATATCAGAAACCCCAGAAATACACTTTGGCACTCATAAAAAGAAGAACTCGAAGGGAGGCTTGCGGAATGCCCCACAAGCTATGGTACCATTGATGAGTTGGAGCACGCCGCGGATTTTCTGCGAAAGGCTCTGACGACATCATATGAGAACAATTGCCCTACAAGCACAATCAAGTCTAGGAAGGGAGCAGAATGGTGAAATGCCCACCTGGAGAGCCCCTGTAGAAAGACAAGAATGTTGTGCAATAGGGCAAATAGAACTAAATTGCCTTTGGACTGGGACATCTATCAGACGGCCCAGTGCGAATACAATGAAAATATAAGGAAGTATAAGGAGGAAGATTGGAGGGGCTTCTGCGAAGAATCGAAAAACATTATGGAAACAGCGAAGCTCCACAAAACCCTAGCGAAAAATCCGGAAACTCTTCTCGGGCTCATAAGGCTCGATAATGGTGAGTTTGCCAAAGATGAAGAAGCAACGCTGAATCACCTGATGGAAGTTCACTTCCCGGGTTTTCAGCGAATCCGAACCGACCAAGAGGAGGAAGACCGGGGCCAGGGGGTGGAGAGGGCCGACTGGAGTTTCGCCGCTGAGGTCGCTGATTACAAAAAGGTGGAACGGGCTGTAGGGTCCTTTTGCCACTTTAAATCACCAGGGGCGAATGGCATTTATCCAGCGCTTTAACAGAAAGGCATGGATTTAGTCGTCCCTTCTCTGAACAAATCATTTAGGGCGAGTGTAGCCCTTAAACTCGTGCCATCGGCATAGACGGATGGCAGAGTGGCCTCCATACCCAAACCTGCGAGGAAGGGTTACACTGCTGCCAAAGATTTCTGACCAATCAGCCTAACGTATTTTATCTTTTAGCGCTGTGGGCGTTTTCTTGGATATAGAGGGTGCTTTCAGCAATACTCCTCCGGAAGTCATCTGTCGAGAGGCTTTGAGATGTGGCGTGCCGGACCAGCTAGTAGGCTGGATAGGAAACATGCTACGCTGAAGAAGACTCGAAACCAGATGGGGTGAAGGCCTGGTAGGGGGGATAGCTCCGCGGGGTTGCCAACAGGGGGGTGTCCTGTCGCCCCTCCTGTGGTGAATTGTAGTGGGCGGCCTCCTTCGAAGGCTAAATAAAAAGGGGTACTATACCCAAGGATATGCGGACGATTTTGTAATCCTAGTTAGGGGGGCTCATCTGGAAACGCTGATGGGTCTTATAAGGTCGTCGCTGCGCATCATAGCGCTCTTGTGCGATGGCTCAGGGCTCTTGGTAAATCCAGAAAAGACCAACCTGGTCATTTTCACGAGGAATTATAAAGTTCCGAAAGCTGACGCTCCTGTATTCTGTGTTGGGGAGCTGACGTTTTCAGATTCAGTTAGATATCTGGGAGTAATCCTACATAGCAAGCTGAGCTGGGAAAAGCACCTGGAGACCAAATGCAGGAAACTGCTCATGGCGTTTTGGATGAGCATTTCTTTATTCTGCTGGCTTAAAATACAGGCTCCCACATGCGGCCGTGGTCTGGTGGCCATGGGCGGAATTGAAAACAATGCAGGACAGGCTGCAAAGATTACAAACGCTAGCATTTAGGGGTTTGACTGGAGCAATAAAGACTGAGCCCACAGCGGCGATAGGATTCATATTCTGTGAGGGACCCCTACATGTTGCGATAACCGTTAGAGTGGCTTACGCGATGGGCCGCCTGGCAAGAGCAAATACATGGACTCCGGGGACTAAACACACTAGACTTCCGAGTGATATCAGCGCACTGCCGATTCTACAGATGAGGCAAGATAAAATAACCAAACGCTTCAACTTCCCTAAAGCTTTCCGCGTCTGTATCCCAAGCAGGGATCTGTGGAAAGAAAATGGTAACCCGCTTCTCCAGGGGGAAATCTGGTATACGGATGGCTCCAGGGGAGAGGGAGGGTCAGGAGCAGGAATTTATGACAACAAGAGAAAGAAAGGGATAGAGATCACACTTGGGCGACACGCTACTGTCTTTTAAGCGGAGGTCCTGGCCGTCCTTCGCTGTGCTGAAACACTAATAGAGGAAAACGCTGCTGGTAGACAGATCGCGATCTGTTCGGACAGCCAAGTGGCACTAACTGCAATAGGGAAACCAGACATAACATCAGAACTGGTTTGGGGATGCAAAAAGGCATTAAACCAACTTGCAGAAAGAAACAAAGTGGCTCTCATATGGGTCCCTGGTCACACAGGGATCAAAGGCAACGAAAAAGCGGACAAGTTGGCAAAGTGCGGCACAGCGAGCGATTTCGTATGACCGGAACCGGTACTGGGAATAGCGTCTTGCAGTGTCGGAATGGCCAATAAAAACTGTATCCGAAGAAAACACAGGGAATACTGGGAACAAACCAAGGGTTACCGTCAGGCGAAATCCATCCTGGGGTATACCTATAGGATGGACAGAGCCAAGGAAATCCTGGGTTTACCCAAGAAAGACATAAGGATTGTGGTGTGGACACTGACAGGGCGCAATCACTTGAACTATCATATGCACAAAATGGGGTATAGCCCCACGACGGAGTGCAGGAGGTGAGGCAGGGATGACGAAACATCCCTGCATGTATTAGGCCAGTGACCGGCATTATCTAGGCTCAGGCAACAGACCCTCGGGGTCCATTTTATGGAAACAGAAGAACTTAAAACGCGATCAGTGGTCGACATCCTGGGCTTAGTCAACAGGTCTGGGTTCGAATTCTGAGGGTGAACAAGTAAGGGTGTGGCACAATAGGCTTTATAGCTTGAGCGCCAGGGAAGCTCTTCATGGGCTTGCCGCCCGTATTAAAACTAAACTAAACTGAACCAGACAAGTGTTAATAATTTTGTCTGAAAACAACAGCGAATCAAATAGGAATTATTCCTTGGAAAATGATAGATTAAATTCGTTAAAGAATTGGAAGGACTTTTTTGGCCTACAGGAAAGTAGCAAAACGTTTAATATCTGAAAAGTTAAAAATCTCTGCAAAAAAGAAATTCTTTAACATTATTTTCGAGCCTGGTTAACCAAGCTGCATATCTAAAAATTTCAAATTAATTATACTTTTTTAGGAATCAATACTTAATAGTATATATGTTATAGAATATACGTTCAATTATATACGTTATAGTAAAAATGAAACTGATATAGGAATTTCTAACAAGTCATCAACTAATTTTGTACTCTGTAAATTTGAATCAGTGAGAAGTAATATATGTCATTAATTTAAATGAAGTTGCTTTATGTATCAATAATTTATCTCTGCAAAAATGATAAAATGCTATACCTCGTTATATGGTATTAGAAAGCATAAAATTCATCCCCTCTTTTATATAGTAGGTAGTGTTATTGTAGTCTCGTAACATTATATATATATATATATATATATATATATATATATCAGAGAAAACCTGGAAATCATGGAAAAGTCAGGGAGTTTGTACAAAAATGTTCAAAAGTCATTGGATTTTTGTAAGGTCTAGGAAACTTCTATAATGTTGAAAAAAAACTCTATAACATCAACAATAAAAGTAAAGATAAAAAATGCTAAATTATGAATTTTTATTAAAAATTTTACAAGATTCGAATTCTGGCATTAAAGTATTATTGTTCAGGGGAAAATCAGGAAATTTTGAAAATAAAGCTTTGCGGCCATCCTGTTAATATGAATGGGTGTCTAATGTTATATATTATTGGTTACATGTTAAACGTTGAATTACGTAAATAGTATTAAACAGATTTTAGATTATACCTTTAGAAATTCATCTGAAGTAATAAAATTTCTTGTATTTCATGTATAGTAGAAAATTTGAAGTTACTTATTTGGTAGTGAAGTATATAATTTTGAATTAGCAAAATTTCTACTATTTCAGATTTAGACAGTAGGACTATCACACAATATTGGCTCCCTTAAAGAGAATAAGTTTCATCACCCCAAGTTTTTGTACGAAACTCTGTGTCAGCCCGACTTTTTCAGCGATACGAGCACTTGCTGCTAAATAATGTATCTCAATTGTACAAATCCTTTAGGTGAAAGACGGCCTATAGAAAAGGAGGCTAACAACCCTAGTTGTATACCATGCTTCAAAGCACGCTATAGGCAAGATGGCCGACGACATGAGACATCAAATATTCAAGAAATCGAGCGAGACGCTTTATGAAAACTCCGCCTTCTTCAGTGGGAAATTCAGGACAATTCTAGCAATTATTCAATAATAAAAATAGAACCTTTAATTCGCATTTATTCATGTAGATATATTTTATAATTCTGAGCAGGGGCATATTCTCCGCCCATTTACTACTGTACTTGCGCTGATCTATCGCTGTGGAGTAATCTGTTATTATTTAGAAGTGTATGCATGGTTTATTTTTTTACTAAACTATACTGAGACAGTCTGGACCAGCCGTGAAATGTCGATAACAAGCTCAAAACTCTGAAAGTTCTGGTGTTTTTTTTTCAAAAAAATTTTACATAACATAATTTTGAATTATATTGCTTTTCTTAGGATTTTGGGAAGGTTAATTCAATAAACTTAAAGTGAAGTATAAATAAAATATAAGTTTCATGAATTAGAAGAAAAGACTACTTTTTTCTTATCCAATAAATATACTACATCCCGGTCGTCCCTTCTGTCCATGCCGTACCCATAACGGAGTTTACTACTGCTTTTAATACAGACATTTGAAAGTGAAAAGAAACCTCAAATGTATTCCCACGAATTCAGATTTATAGGTTAAGACTCGCTTGGTTAAAATGCTACTATTCGGTTGAAAATTTAATTCTGTTGTTGTTGAAAATGTAACTATTTGGTTAAAAAGTAATTTTTTTATCAAAAACATTAGTTCAAAATTAAACTATTCCATTTCTAGAAAATTAATCCTTCTGGTTAAAAAAAAAATTTTTTGGTTGAATGTTGAACTCTTTTGTTGCAAATTCAATTTTTTTAAGAGCAATCATTTTCTCGACAATTTACCTCTTTGGTTGAAAATTCAACTATTTCATTGAAACTTCGTATTTTTTTTGTTGAAAATCAATTTTTCCAATTAAAAATATAGCTATTATATTTTTGGGAGGAAATTGATATTTTTAATTGAAAATTGATCTTTTCTATGCTAAAATTTAACTATTAGGTTGAAAATTAACTTTTTCGTTGACAATTTATGTTTTTCTTTGAAAATTCAACTATTTGGTTAAAAATTCAAATATTTTATATGGAAATTGAATTGATTGGTAGAAAATTAACTTTTTTTGTTTAAAATTGATATTTTCTGTTTGAAAATTAAACTGTTTTGTAGATAATTCATCTCTTCTGCCTTAAAATTTATGTAATGTTGATTTGATAAAGGGGGGGGGGGGGTTGAGAGGCTGAATAGAAATTGCGTTACTAGCTAAAGGAAAAAATTAGAATGATTTAAAGCATGAAATTCATACATGTCATGTTCATTATCCTTGTGGGAAAAATTGTTTCGAGATCATGAAAATTCCACGTTATCACGCACATCCATTGAACTTTCCAAACATATTTTCAACTATTATCCATTAATTAAGAACACATCAAAGCTATTCGGTCTTATATAAGGAGCCATCCATACACCAAGTCGACAGTTTTCAGGGGGAGGAGGTATGTCAAAAGTCCACGATTGGCTTTAAGGGAGGCCAAAATTCACGTGGACACGCATTCTCCCGGATGTGCGGACTTATTTTAAGAAAAAACATTGAAACATAGAAAATTTTTACTTCTTTTTGTTTCGTCTTTCGACCTTGAATCATTGAGCTTATGTTTTTAGGAAAACCCGAATTTTCAGCTAATTCAGCGTTCCTTTTGGCAACCTAGCTTTTGAATTAAATAATATCCATGTTTCCCTTAAATTTTGAAACGAAAAACAAATTACATATTATATTATTCTTATGACAAACTTTATAGTTAAAATTTTAATTCAATACTGCACTTAGTATGATAATAATACATATATGGTGCATGCTATCACATCACACTGTCTACACAGATGCAGATAAACAGGTGCAGGTTTGTTAGTCATAATGAATAAAAAGTGCATTTGCATTTAAGATTCTTGATTCTGGAAATTTGGTTAGGTTGTGTAAAAAAACTCGTGAAAAACTTGACGCCCAGAAGTCTGTGAAAAATTATACAGTGGATCATATTAGCATTATAATTTCACAATGCTAATTTATGTCACGATTTCATAAGGCGAAGATTTACAACAGAAATATTTTCAGGCTCAAGAGTTGTATTATTACGGTTCACATTTTGTCTTTCAGAAATTAATATTTTTATGAGGGTTCAGAAAAATCTGTATTGGGGCGAGTGCCTCGTTACCTGCGACAGTGAGTTGTTAAGTAAGTATGCCTCTTCTATGGTCAGGGCGAGGGGGGGGGGGGGTCTAACACCCTTCTGGCTACGCCGCTGGGTTGAGCAATCATTTTTCTGAATGGAAATTGTAGTATTACCGTTCTGAACAGTCCAGTATTTAATCCTTATTATTATTATATGACTCCATATTTGCAATTTCTGCAAAATTCTTTTGCTGAAGAATAATAAGGATATTCTTTGAAAAGCATCCTTCCTGTCTGCCTGTTGTGCTTCGCGTGTGCCATAGACAGCTGGCCCACAAAATAAAATGAACCTGCGTATGCGTATGTGTAGCCCACATAATGCATTACAGGCCTGTACATATAGGCTGGCCTATACGTGCACCTAAACGCACAGGGCGCGAACAAGGGACGATCTATTGGACCACCGGCAGGCACATTCGATGTCGGGTGAGAAAATAAGAGTAAGAAGAAAGAGAAAAGAATTAGAGAGAAAATTGCTTTATTATATACTGCGTCTAGTGCGGTCGTCCATTCGCTGAAAACCAAATGCATCACTTCTCTTGGATCGAGTGTGTAACATAAAAATTTACCCTTAATGTAACTAACAAAAAGACTGCGACTTCTTCTAAATTTAAATTAGTTGAAGCGCGAAATTACTCATTACAGGAAAAACTATTATTTGCACGCCATCTCCGATCTAAACCTAACCTACAACGGTTATTTTTTTACAGAATATTCAAGAATAAAATAAAAGATTGCCTGAGTCTCAACTATTTTCAACCTAGCAATCGTAAACTCAAGTTTTCTTCACGAAAAGCATTTTTCTAATGATTTATGCAAGTACACTCGAGCCTGGATTTACTTAGCTCGGATTTAATAATTCTGAGAAGAGCTGCCGCGACGGTTTCAGGCTTGCCATAGAGTGGAGCCTCTCGGGGGCGAGAGAGAGAGTGTTCGCCGAAGCGTGAAACACCAGCATGGTAGCGGAGGGGGATAGTGTGTGGGTTTTCACTCACGTATAGTACGTATTATTATGTATTTTAATTAAAAATGGTTCACAAAGCCCCTGACTCTTTACGTTTGGAGGCCCTGAAAATAGCTTTAATTCCCATTGCAGGCCAAGACCGAATTATATACAATCCAGGTTCCCGTGTAGGTCAAAGACAAATTAAAACTCTTTGAGAGACTTTAATATAAATTAAAAAATTTTCTGACTTCATTTTAGTTTGAAGACTATAGTATTACGTCGAACAGCAAATCAAGTGCAAATCTTGCGAAATATGTTTTTAATCCAATAAATTCCCATCCTACAGAGTTTTCAAAATGAATACATAAACATCCATTAACAAAAAACTACCGATTTAATTTCAAATTAAACATTTTCATAAAGGGCTTGATAAAGAAAGTCGAGTGCATTTTCTGATACCTGCCACTTATTTCTGTAAATTCAAGGTAATTGAGTTTAAAACTGTGCTAAGTATATGAAAGTGTGCTAGAGAAAATACGGCTACGGAGGGAGAATGTCAACATTGTGTTTCATCAAATTTTTATGTCAATATAAAAAAAAAATTGATTAGCATTTCGAACTCGAAAGTTCATTGCCTCACTACCCGATTCGGGTAGTGTTTCTAGGTGGATAAATACTACCAGTGTGGGTCCACCACACCCACGACGGGTCAACAACACGCAGTATTCCCTGAACGGTCACCCATCCAAGTACTAACCGTGCCCAACACTGCTTAACTTCAGTGATCTGACGGGAACTGGTGTTTTCAGCGTGGTATCGCCGTTGACATGTCAATATAAATGAAAAGAAAATATAACGAAAGTTTCTTTACACTTATTTTCGTTTTTTTTTTTTATATTTAAAATATAATTGCCACATATTTTAACACTTTGTCTCCGTAGCCTCATTATTTTTGATACTGCATCATATGGTAAATGTTCGACAAAACCCCTTAATTTCATTCAGATCCCTGCCTTAACAACAAAAAAATTTTTGATTTGAAATTGATTGATTTGATTTATCAATTCATATAAATTATTTATTATGATGACATAATTAAAAAGCTTCTGTCACTGATGTACGTGTTGAATTTAATAGAAAATGACTTTCCAGATCTCACTGTCGATTATCATTTTCTTCATATTACTCCAAGTCTAAAATGTTCTAATGCTTTGATCACAGAGTTGAGTTTCAAAATTAGTATTTGTAACTTAAGATTTCTTAATAACTCCTCAGAATTTGAATTTATTTCTTGCTAATGAAACCGTATACGCATATCATAGAATTCATACTTAATTTTAAATATATTCTGATAATCATTCAAATAAGTATTTATTTTGTAGGTGCTATTTGAAGTCTAAAAATGTAAGATTTTGATGAGAATTATTCAATCTTGAAAATTGTTGCATGACTATAAAATTGAAAAAAGAATGTTGATCAAAAAAACATATACTCGTTTGTGTTTTTTATAAAGTTTCATTCTGAAGACCTATACATGTCCTGGAAGAATCACTCCTTCTTTATTTTAATATTTTTTATCATATTTACTTGAGAAAAATCACCATTATGTAGGGGAATGTAGTAAAGGCTGGGACGGGTTTTGTTTTTGGCCCATAACTTTCTTCCATTATAATATTTTTGGGCATTACACCTCTTCGAAGGCCTATTCAATAGCTTGCTTTTTGTGATCAAAACATGTATAATCACGATGAAAACAAATTTTTACAGCCGATTTCTGAATGTCTTGCAATCTGCCAAAAAAAAATGTGTAGTGCAGGATGGGATACCTCTTGCAACATGAAAAAAAAATGTAAAAAATAACTTCAAGAGGTCACAGTGAACCTTACAGTTAAGATTTATTTATTCAGTTGGGGCTTTACATGAAAATGAGCAATTACAAATCTCAGCTTTATACATTTTACCGAACCCTCAAAATCAGTGATCACCCGTTCACTTTTTCGCTTGTAACGAGACAGCTGAAATATCGAGTGTGAAAAGTACATAAGAATGACCAAAAGTGGGATTATTTTCATTATTATTACACAAAAATTACTCCAACCTATACCAAGCTATACCATACACGTGTCCCATCCTGTACATTTACCGCGGTATTTTTGCATTGTTCGCAAAAACAATCTTCTGCACTATATGCAAAATCCTCTTCAGGGATAACAATTCATTTAATTTATAACATATTGAAATCATTCAACTTACACTTTCAACTCGAAAGTATATATATTCAGTTAATGGGGTTTGAATAATATCAACACGATAATTTGTGTACTCCTTGTAAACATACTTCTTAGTACAGATGCAACAAGCGTGAACCGTCTCCTCGAGTTAACATAAAAAGTGAGCTACTATTGACACTAATATGTGACAGTAATAACAGGTGGCACCAGTGCAAAGGAATGGAGAAAACGCGCTGTCTCAACCTGTACAATACTCCTCTACATTTTTTTATTTAAGTGTAGAATATACAGAAAAAAAAAGTCTTAATACAATACCAAATATGGGCTTGTTTTAAGGTGTAACAAAAAGAAGACAGCATTTGCTAAAAACTAGAATAGGATTAAGGCTTTAAAAGAAAGCGATTGAGAAACTAAAGTTGAGACGTTGCATGGGCTTAAAAGTAGTCGCAAGCCAGAATGTGGGCTTGAATGTAACTGCTATACTGTCTAAAACTAGCCGTAAGCCAAAACGTGGGCTTGAAGAAAGCGTTATCGCAGACTAAAATATAGAAGGACTAAAGCAATAATAAATATATATTAGAATTTTGTTTCTTATCATGAGACTATAAAAAAATTTACATTTATTACTGAAACATACGAAACTCTTGTTTCATTTGCTGTGAAATAACCTAATTGCGATCCAATCATAATGTGAAGAGTTGTATAGGTTATAGGTGTCGAGACGAGAAAACCGACTATATGACTGTGCGGTGAATAACATTAACAAGAGTATATGATGAGATGTACTAACCTCGAATATGGTTGAGAATATGTTAAATTAGGTTTAATAAATAGAGCAGGTTAAATAAGATATAATTTCACTTAATAAAAACTTATAATTGACGCATGTCGCATGCTTGGCGTGGCGTCTATTTTCCTGCTCCTGTCACAACTGCGAGAAGACGTTAGATTTTTGAATCTCGCTTCTAGAGGGCTAAACGGTAGCCTCAATATCGTCTTCTTTTTAACTGCGAAGATCTTGCTGTCTTAATAAGTCTAGTGGGGCTTGTTTCAAGATGAATACTTGCAAAGAAGCCATATCAATGGATTAATTTTAGTTCTAAGCCGATAAGGCCTTCTTTTAAAACGATATTCATGCTCTCATTTAGTATTGGGCTTAATTTAAGGCAAAAATAAAAACAAGACCAACCCAACTTTAAGACATTTTTTTTCTGTGAGTTCATATAAGTAAGACGTGTCTAGACATGGCCATGCGTGAGGAAGGTACCATATAGCATCTTTTCCCGGAAATTACTGAATGGGGATAATAATTTGATCAGAGCATTTGGCCGACAGTGCGAAGTCGATCGCTAAACTATGATTGTCGAATTGATCTCTAACAGACATTATAATAAACGAATCCCGGTATTTTTATTTTCTTTCTCTGCCTAAAAAATTTTTTGGAAACCTATCTTCGCAGATAGATTTTTTCATCAGCGTCCTCGTCTGCTTTTCACAATCATGTATATCAAGCCTGTCTACAGTTTTGCATTAAAAAGATTAATATTTTTTCTTTGTAAAAAGAGTATAACAGGTCTGAATCATCCAAGAATGATAGTTTTTTCAAGAAATAATCATATATTAGAAAATGCAAATCAGAAAAGGTGCAAACACGTTTTCTTCAATATCTCCGTTCGATTTACTGTTAAAAATAGTATCAAATTCAAAATATCAATGAATATTAAAATTAATATCTCAATCATATAAAATCGCTATTAGGAACGTGCTTATTATATTTCATATAAATTCATGATAATCGCTCAGATACCCGTCTGGAAATCTGCCCAATTAAGCCCAGTTAATAAGTGGGCGCCAACTGGGTCCCAGCTGGGCGGTTCGGGTAAAAAGTTTAATTAATTAAAGCGAGTTATATCAATTATACGACAGGCGGAAGGCAATCTCCCACTAATATTATAAATTTTTTAGTTATTCCGATTTCTCAATTATGAAAATTTGAGCCAATAAAACCAAAGAATGTTTACGTCCTGTTTGGACTTATACCGGGTATACCCACGTTGCTCCCATATAGTGTGCGCCGCCGTAGAAAACAAGTCGGGTCCCACATGGAAATCTCAGTCGCTGTCAGTTACTATTACTAAATCTAGTATTTACAGACAAGGGGTGAATTAAGTAAAAAAAGGTGTGCGAATAATAAATTACGTTTACGTGTGAGAAAACATCGAGCGATCAGTGGAGTTATAATAAGGAGTAAATTTGAAGACATTGAAGAAGACTCGAGTGACGATAGTGTTGAGCATGGTAAGTTACGAAAATCATATAGCATTGACTCTTAGATTTCAAAAATGATTAATTATCTGGTTCAAAAATACCTATTATCTCTATATGTGACGTTGCATATTTAATAAAGCTAAAAATGTTGTCAATGCTGAATTACTCGCATTCTAACCTCAAAATTACACAGCCTCATTTTATACTCAATAAATACTAGAATTCAATTTTGTTATGAGACAAATTATCTTTTTTCAATTGAAGTGTGTCTGCTAGAGTAAACAACTATCTAATCCTAATACTTTTTGCCTCAAACGAATTTTTCGAATTCTACCTCAGCAATCAAAAAGTCAATTTTTTAAAATAAAACCCTTCTTTTACTAATTGGGCGTAAAAAGTATTTCCCAGCTGGGACCCAGCTGGTTACCCCAATCTGGGTATTAGTTGGTCTGAGCGTTACAACCCAGAGAACAGCCCACCTGGGCGAGACTGGGGTTCCCAGTTGGGACCCAACTGGAACTTGGGCAATTTGGCTGGGACCCAGTCTGGCCCCAGTAGACTTTTCCACACGGGTAATTCCATTCTACACAAAATCAAAATAATTTTAGCAGTAATTTTCGATTCTTAATAATAAAATATGATAGCTTCTTACCGTTAACCGGAAATAAAAATAGATTTCAAATCTAAAAGTTCAATTATGCAAATAAATAACAGACCTAACCTACAATCAACTATACTAACATTAAATTTCTACTATTCAGGGCAACTTTTGGAATAAGTTTCACATCTACGTTGCACTTTAATCATAAAAGCAGTTCAATCAACGAATTCTAGATAATTACTTCAATTGCAAATGTTCGACAAAATTTGAAGTAATGGAAGCACTTTGAGTTTTCAGCCACGCTGCTATACCACCCTGCATATTATATTTAATATACAATGTACAACTTTTCATATTTTAATGTATAATAAGTTTCAGCTACAGTTTAGACAAATTACTTCATATAAATTTGTATTAAATTCAATACAGATTTTTCTAACAGTGCTTCAAATGTAGACAGAGCCTTTCTTCAAGCATCCGACAGAATTTAGCACAAACTATTCAACACAACTGGAAGAAATTTATATAGATATGAACAGGAATAAAAGTGAGGGACAAGAAAAACTGAGTTTGAACATTAAAACCAACAATCTGTTTTCATATTAAAAACTTGAACAATTATCTGCACTATTCATCATTGAGATGGTCTTATTTGGAAGTCAATATGTGATATTTCTCAATTATGCATGAGTAAGTGGGTTTACGTCTCTAATCTTCCTACCATAAGCGATGACCTAAACTGTTAAAAAAATCTGTATTAAATTTAATACAAATGTATATAAAGTCATTTGCATACGGGGGACTTGAAATATGATATACATTAACATATGAAAAATATACAGTTCTATTCAACTGCATGCATTTTTTTTTTAAATTAGATCTGGAAAAGTCATGGAATTTTTGAAATCAGACTCTTTGTAGCAACCCTGAATAAGGTCTAATATTATTATTATTATACCATTGAGCCATTTCCCTTTTGGGGTAGGCGCGACTTGCTCGGTTGGAAGATAGTGAACAGGTGTATAGGTATAGAATAGGTTGGTATATGGGTATAAGGTATATAGGTAATAGGTGTTAGGTATTGATGTTTTAGATTGATCTGGAATTCTCGTGTTATTTATTTAAATGACACGTTCATTCTGCAACACTGCTCCGACCTAGGTTGTTGATCAATCTTGTCACTCTGTTTACAAACTATTCGTCGCCACACTTTTCTGTCCTGGCATACTACTCTAGCTTCCTTCATGTCCATGCATTTTTCATGCAAGCTCTTGTGTTTCTATGGCTTTTTATGTCTCTTCGGATTAGTGTCTCATTCAAATATTGTTTTCTTTAATTATAATCTGTAATTTCCATCATTCAATAACGACATTTTTTTTTATTTTTAAAACTATACTAATATATGGTTAATCTTATGAATGGCAAAATGTAGCTCATGCGCTTTTCACCCCTATATAACTATATATAAAGTATAGACCCTTCATTTTATATAACTCTAGTTTCTTATTACGAATATTGTAAGGAGTTGAATATTCTAGAAAGTTATATAATTTGTAATTGATTAGAAACCCCCGATGTAGTGAATAATAAACTTCATGCTGTGGAAACTCTCATGTCTATAATAATGGAAGAAATAACGTAGCAGCAGAAGGGGTGGTCTTCCCTTATGGAACAGGAAATTGAACTACGTGGCAATATTATGTTATGATGAAATGGGAGCAATGGAAAAGGTGGTGCTAACTATAGACCCACCTACTGTTATGAAATATATTAAATTTTTTTCTCCTAAACACCGTATGGTAGTTGAAAGTTGAATCGAATAAAAATAAGCCTTACAACTCATTAATTGCATAACATATAATCTGATCAATTATTAAACAGTAATTCATTGCTAAATATCAAGCATTGGATAATTTTGGTAATTTATTTAATAAAAGATATGAAAATATGACAAATATGATTAAGGTATGCAAAAATTATGACCGTGGATGGGTATATATGTATAACGGTGCCCAATCAATATTTCAATTCTTGAATTATGCAAACATTACACCCGAAATTTCTTTCTTTTGGTAAAAAAGGACTGCCATACATATTCTTTGATTGAAAAAAAATGTTCAGAGTTTCGGCTAGGTCTCTTGTGTCTGAAAATATATTATCTAAGTCTTTGATTTCTTTTTAATACAAATAAAAGGTTGAAAATCCTTTCATCATCAGAAAGTAATCGAGGAATAAGCCTTAAATTTTACGAAAAAATTTGAATATCACTTTTCAAATAAAAAGTCATTATAGTCACTTTACTTATCAGTGAATTTTATTGAATTCAATGGAATTTGTTTGAATTAACAATTCTTTGTTGCATTCACTTTAATTATTTTTAATCCACCCTGAATTCTTTCGAATTCATTCTCTTTTCTGAAATCAAAACTATACTAATCTGAACTCTCCTTGAATTCTCAAGTATTTCATCAAATTACTTTCCTTGATTTTTGTAAATTCACCCCAAACTTTTTTGAATATTTTTAAATTAATGCATATTGTACTGGGGAAAAAATGATTTGGGTCCATTATTTCAGACCATTAATTGTAATGAAATTCCACATTTTCTAGCGGCACCTCTAAAACAATTTTTTGAAAATAAAATAAAATGTATGTAGTAGGTATGTTTTCCATATTTCTAATCGGGCCCTGATAGTGGGAAAAGTTATTCGGAGCTCCATCGGTAACGTAATGCTTTTGTCAGTGTAGGCCTCACTAGACTTTTTAGTAATGTTTTATTAGTGGTCGCCTTTATTTTTTCATGAACAATACATTTCACTCTCTTCCTCTCAAATCTGGCAAGTAATTGAAAATAAATGTGACACAATATAATAATCAACTTAGGTAGGTCATCCTTTTTCATATCTTTACACCATTTTTTGACAAGCATTTTATAACAGAATTTGAAATAGAACTCCAAAAATGTTGCCGACAAAAATATATTTATTTCTAATCTGAGTGCAATATATGTGACCGTCCGCGAACAAAGGGACCTATAATGCAGAAAAAGGTGAGTTTTATTTTTGTACATCAATCGATTATTTTTTATTGGCTCTTTCGCATTAAAGAATATTATTCCCATATCTGAGAAATTCAAATTGTTATTGAGCTGCGAACTTGGGCCCTCTTATAGAGTTCTTGTGTTGGTCTGCCTCTTCAATCGGTCCTCCTGTAAAATGAAGGTACTGCGCGTTAGGTCCCTTTTTTCGCGGACGATCACATATTTCAATTCAACAATAATTCATTCGTAGATGAGTTTATTTTCCAAATAGTTTTTCCTTGCCTATGCAAGGCTCGAAATTGTCCACTAGAGCCTGATAGGGCCCTTATCAGTTTTTTCTGGACTACATTCTGGCAGGGACCCCATCAGAATCCATTTTCAAGTAGGGCAAATTGGGGAAATTTCTGCACGGGGTACACGTCGCATCAGTCCATCAGAAAAAATTAGTTATAGCGGAAATATAAATAAATATATAATAAATATCGCAGGCTAGTTGCAGGTTATAGGATATAGGAAACAACGCATAAAATGCGCATGCAAGTTTATGCCAACGAGACGAAACTTAAAAAGATATCAGTACATGCTCGTTCAGTTCGAGAAAATAGCATTCATTCTTCCTGTTCTGTAATTTTAATGAGCACATCCTACAACCATTGGTTAACATGGCGGATGCACAGACCTCCTCCTCATGTTTCTACTTGACCATCTCCTCATCGTCCTCCCCCTCTTTCATCAACGAGTGATCGCTTGTTGACGACCTGAGGTTCACCTATGTGCACAAACATATAGGCTAGGCACATACATGTTCTCTCAACCTGTCTTCTTGTAAATTAAATTTTCAAATAGATTCATTTCCATATCCTGTGAAGTTCAATCAATCATTCCAGCCATATTTTAACCTTTCAAAAAGGCTTCAAAGACATGAGTTTGGTACACCATTTTTCTCATAAAAGTATAATCAAAACTTTTTGATGCCGAAAATATTTCTCGAAAGCAATTTTGATCAAACAAAATATTTTTAAAATTACTGCTTTTCTGAAAATCTCATCAAATCCCATTGCGAAACAATTATCTTAAACATTTTTTTAACGAATAATGTTGTGAAATACTTTCTATTAAAAAAATTATCTACAAAAAAAGAATTTAATTTATAGAAAACACATTCGTTTCAATGGAAACCCCAATATAATTTTGAAAATAAGTTTGAAGTAATTTTGTGTTCATTTTGAAGTATACTGAGTTATTCGTAAAATTGCAGTTTTGTTAGATGTCTTTTTTGATTATGTTTGATCCTTTATTGACATAAAGGAAGCTTTGTAATATCAAAAATTTCAAAAAAGTTTTAATTTATTTATTCGAACGTTCCTCAATTTGAAAATGTCTAATACAATGTTTCAACCAATTGGCCGTATATTATAAGCGATTCTTTGCCTTCAGAAGAATCAATTGACTTATAATATTGATACATTTTATAAAAGAGTAAGGAAGTTATGGTGATTTATATTACTTGAGAAGTCGATTTTTCTAGTGAAATTTTTCCACTTACTTAATTTGTAGTTGATGGAAGAATAGAAAAGATTTGTTTATTAGAGACGAATGAATTGACCTATGACATTAATACATTTTATTAAAGAGTAAGGAAGTTACGATCATTAAAAATATTTGAAATATCGTTTTTGAGAGTTAACATTTTTTCATCAACATACTTCAAAATTAATGCAAAAACGGAACTGATTTATTGACTCAAAACAAAATCGATTTACCTATAATAATACATTGTCTTGAAGAGTTCGGAAGTTAAAGAGATTTGTGTAATTGGAAAAATCTGTTTTAAACAAAAAAACTTCTTTCATTAACATAATTCAAAGTTCATACACGAATAGAAAATACGCCTTGATTCGAGATATTTCGATTTACCTATTTGTATTTCGTTATTTTCACTTCGTCTATGAGGAGGCAAATATATTTGCTAATTAATGATAATGAGGAAGCAAAGTGCTCATAAAATGAGCACCATACAATTTTTAATACAAACGAAGTGGAAACACCCGAGATCGAATTCACAGCTATCTTTATTTGTGTTGAAGTCATGTTTTTTTAAAGGATATCTTAAATTTTCCAAAAATTACATAGAAGGAATTTCAAAACGTCTATAACGCATAATTTTGGATATTCCAACCATATTGTATTTCTCGCTCAGCTAGAATCTTACGGAATGGCTATTTTAGACATACCATTATGATGACATAGTATAGCTAGACCAGGAATATTTTATCCATAAAGTATCCTAAATCGTATTCTTAAGTTATAGACCTGTGTGGCTGAATCTTTCATTTTAGAGTTTGTATGATCCAGCTACACAATTAACGTAATTCGATAGTTTTATATTTTCACGTCCACTTGAACTACTCAAAAATTAAGAGTTTATAATGTGTTTCTAGGTGAAATTTATATTCCTCTTGCAGCAACAGACACATTATCCTTCAGTTTTCACTAAAAAAACTTTTATCAATGGGATATTTATCCCTACTTTGTTAATTAACGACTGTAACATGGAACGCGTGGCCATTAGGCGCACAAAAGCGTCGCTTTAGATTGTATCAGGTGGCGCCAGCGAGCAAACGTATTCTGGTGGAGGTAGAGGGTTAACAAAGCTGCTTCCTGGGAGAATTGAATTCCTAAATGACACGTACTACCTTAACCATCTACCAGTATTCGTATACCTTCTATCTGTATGGTTCAAAATAGGAATTAATCTAGATTACAGGGAAATATTTTTAGATTAACTCAGAAAATCTCAACCATAATCACGTGGCTCATAATCTCCAATCATTTCTTTTGGTGCAGAGAGATACAAGTATGTCACCATTATTTACAATATTTCAGGGAGTTGAAAACACTTTTTTTATTTCCTAATACGCATCGATAAGCATTGTCGTAAATTACTTGAAATCATTAAGAACAGAATATAGAAAAGTTGGTCCTAATCAGTTGTCATTCTCCTGTCTTAAAAGCCAATATAAGGTCTTCACAGATGTACCTGATTCCAGATCTAACCCATCTGGGAAACCTATCTTCCGAACCGAATTACACGGTTTCGCCACCATAGAGACGTCTTAATGAAGAAACGTGTTTTCTTCAAAAAAGCTTCCTCCTGAGTAAGATTCATTCTAAAGCTCAAATTGCGTTTTCCTGGACCCAAGTTCTGATGACCGCTACATTGTATAGATTTGCGCACGCGGGCCTTGACAATATGCATACATGTATGTACCTTGGAAGGTGCAACGTGCACCGCGTATCGTAGCGTGCATATACCTCTGACCGTGTCTTGAGTCTCGAGCTCTCTCGGTCCTTCGGCACGGGTGGAGAGCGGCTTCCTTTGATCTCTTAGCCACGCCCCCTTTTTTCATTTTTTTCACTCCTTAAAAGGCAGATGGACAAAGTGTATTGTAAAGTGGGCAGCGAGACTACGCTGTAGGTGAAGCTGCCGAGCCGTGTCCAATTACAATTATTAAGGACTCCGCAGGAAGGAAGGAGAAGAGAAGAAGAAGGTAGAATCGGGCGAATGCTTTGCTAATTATCCGATCCCGCGTCTCAGGGCTAATGGGACGAGAGCGATCGCCAATATCCAATTGATCATCCGACAAACCTTTTCCTGATGAACGAGATCCCCCCACGGCCATGTCCAACGAAAACGAACCAAACCCAGAGAACTACCCTCTACTCTGCATCTTCTCCTGATGCTGATGTTCATGTCGAGTCCACGCATCTTTACGAGGGACTTTCGTGACGACAATGATTAACAGCGAAACACGTTCCCGCGATCGCGATCCTTTGCTGGCGAATTTTCTCACAGAGCAATTCGTGTATGAAATGAAAACCACAAAAGTATGATGACCGTTACACGAATCCTGAAATTACTGCATCCGTTTGACGAACATCGTGTCGATTATTTAATTCTGCAATTGAGTTACACTTCAGCTTCTACACAGAAATCTATTAGTTTTTAGCGTTTAGCATAGTCTTGTGGGTCTATATTGTTTAGAACATATTTCGTAAAATGCTTGATCATGATAAGGCCTTAAGATTCTTTTCACCTGAGCGCCATTCTTATAGTTATTTGATTTGCTCAAATAAATTCCTTAAGTGTAAATATATTAATTTAAATTGAGGAATTAAAATATGAGTTTACCATTTTTTCAAGTTTCACAGTTAGTGCTCTATTTCCCTTTTTTCACCCTTTTCCCCTATTTTCTATAGATTCTCTCTATTTTTTTATATGCACATACTTTCTTGACATTTACTTCAAAAATACGTGACAAAATGTATGTACCCAGCGAAATCCCGATTTTTGAATTTTCTCAAACCCTGTGGCGGAAAATTCTTTCTTGTGGTGAGAACGAAAGATATAACTTTTCAACAAAGATTTGGAATCTCTCACAAAGCGCTGGTGTTAAAAAACATTTTTGAAGAATGTTTAACATCCATAGACTTTTAAGATTCAAATAGACTCGAAGTTTATTTTACCTTGAAAATTTTTTTACGAAAATGTAGAAAAAGATTCATGATCAAAAATAAAATTCAATGACCATCTAACTTTTCGGCTCTTTAGAGACAAAAATAACATAATGAAAAAATAGGGAAAAAGAGGAAAAAGTCAACCAAAAACCACCTCTCCCTTTTTCCTTTTTTCGTCCTTTTTATACTACGGGGAAAACCAACATGTTTCGAGGTCAATTTAAACCTCATCAGGGAATTATTAATTGGATAACTAAAGGTATGATTAATTCATATACCTATAAAAATTCTATATTTCTTATACTTCCTGTGAAATATGAAATAATTGACTGTCAATTTGGTGATAGACTAAAGTTTTAAGGGTCAAATTTAGTCTTAGATTTCTTGTTTAAATATGAAACTCATGTGAAATACTTGTCACTCAATTAGCAATAATTTCATTTAACATATTTCAAAATTATTAATTCAGTACATTACAAGTTATATAATTAGTTAAATTGGGGCCTATGGTACAGGAAATTATTTGTAATTAAGGGATGAATATTTCTCAAGGGTTCCATATTTTAAAAAAATGTTAAGGCTAAATTTGACACCTAAAACTGAAATCTGTCATAAAATTAATGCTTTATGAATGTTAAATACAAAACTTTTTTTCTTATATCAAAAATTTGGAAAAATTAACATCCTTGTGAAAAAGTAACACTTTTAGTTTTTATCCAAAATTAAAGAATGTAAAAGATTAAAATGTTCAACTTATAAAAGTTGCATATCGCCCATAAAACAACTTTAGCGACCTCTAAATATTTATTTTGAAATCTGAAAAAACACATTTGATAATACTTAAAGTACTTAAAAAATTAGTTTTTCTTCCCCTATTTTATTCCTTTTTTTCAAGAAAAATTTCTTTTTCCCCTATTTTGAGAAAATTTTCCGCTGTAAAGCCTAATTTCAACATGAGGTGCTATGTCCCCGTGAACGCTAAAAGTTAAGAGAGAGTGTAACGTAAACGGAAAAGCGCTTGAGGTTAGAGTAAAAAAAAACATAAGGCTTTTGCAATATGTTTCACTAACCTAAAATACATACACTCGAACTTGAATTTGAGCACGGTTTTGGTTATAATCTTTGGCTCGGAGCCAGAGTCATCGAACGTAAACATCAGGGCCGTGTGAACATTGAGAGTGAACTGACGCAACGTCAGTCACATCAGAAACGGCAGTGCATCATCAGGTTTTGGAACACTCAAATCAAGTTTCCTGAAGTCTAAGTTCGAGTGAATTTAAACAAAAATTATATTGTATACTCTAACACTATATCCCGTGGGGAAATTTCAAGTTGGCTATGGTTGGGGACTGAATAACATTGGATTTTCTGCCAGAACCCTGTTATAATAATTCTTGGCTAAATTATATATATATATATATATATATATATATATATATATATATATATATGTTACGTGCGCCGAAGAAAGGGGGCTTACTCTGAAAAAATCGAAATCGAGGTTTTTACACCTTTCGATAGTTTTTGAGTTGCTCTTTTTCATGAAACCATCGAAAAAAATTTCCGAGCGTTATTATTGCTAATAATTGAGTTGATAGGTACCCGAGAAATCGTGCTTTCGCTCGAGAGCTCGAGATCCCGTGAAACACCTCCCACCACTCACCACTACATCTCCGCGTCTCATCTATACCCCGTCCATGAGCAGCGTCGCCAAATGCGTGAGAATGTAATGGCAAGTGGAGAGGGAGATTTCCTTAGTCTTCCCTCTCTCCTAAAAGTCGCGTCTATCCGGTCGACTTCGACCGCTCGTCCTGAAAAATCTCGCTTTCCAGAGTAAGCCCCCTTTCTTCGGCGCACGTCACATATATATATATATATATATAATTTTATTATTATATATTTATTATATGTATAATTATTATTTATTATATATTATTATATTATTATATAGTTATTATATATATAATAAAAGATGAATAGAAAAGTTAATTTAAGGAGAACTTATTTGGAACTTTCATAAATAATTTTAATTAGTAGATACACATATAGATGAACTGTAATTCTAGTTGCATAGAAAATGTTATTGAAAAAAAACATCTGCAACTTTCCTAACTTAGTTTTTTGTATTGAATGTTATTTGTTCACTTTCTAAACAATTTATATAAGCAAATGCACTATTAGCACATATTTGGACAGAGAGAAATAGTTCCTCCATTCAGTTTTCTTCAAATCATACTGACTGTGATGTTTACTGATTATTATTTGTTATCCAATATTATGTTTTCATGTTATAAAAAAAATTATATAAACAAGTGCACATTGAGAACATTTACGAGTAGAACTGGATTTTTGTTTCTTTTTCAAGTGTGTCTCAAAATTATATTATCAGTGATATATACTGATAAAGTTTATTCCATCAAAATTTATTTTAATTATAATTAAATAATAATTAAATTTGAATCAGTTATAATTTTTACCAGCTCCAATCAGCGACTGAATTCTAGCAATGAATCAGTTACTTTTTACTGCTGAATCATTCAAACTTACTAATTCGTCAATAAAAATAACTGATCCATAGCTGGAATTGAGTCACTGATTGAAATCAGTATAACTTTTAACTGATTCAAATTTATAAAGTACATATATTGACTGTTATATTTCCTGATGAAATGTTGTCTTCCAGTATTATTTGTTCATTTAATAAACAACGTATACAAAGAAATCTACGATGCCGATAACTTTTTTATGAAATTTACGAATAGATGACAAATATTTAGTTTGTTTATTATATCAACCAACTACATTGGATGAGAAAAATTCAGCAGTGATTATTACTATCCGTATAATTTTAAAGTATTTGAAAGAAAAACGATCTCTTTGTGTCCATAAATGTACTCACTGTGTATTTGTTCATATAATTTGTTCATGAAGATTGATTACAAAAGTCAAGATTTTTTGTTTGCATAAGGGAAAATATTTTTACAAAAGTATAAAATCAAAAAGGTAAATACTGGTGCTTCCAAATCCCATAAAAATATAATGATAAAATTTTAATCTGGTGCAGTTACAAGGGTCTTCGTAAGACCTCCAAAATGCCGACAGTCAAGAAACGTCAAAAAAAGGTTCAACAAATTTAGGTTGAAAACGTTCTTAATATAATATAAGTTTTTGTTTATTTTTGAACTGATGATTGGACTTGAAATGTATGTTGTGAATGTTTTATTGAATTCGCATACTTTCCTTATATGCTCAAAGTATGCTCAGCGTTTTTCTGTGAGTCTTATAAGCTAGATCTGAAATTCATTTAAAGGAACAATTGTTCTATTATGAATAAGATAATTTAATTATCTTGTGACTAATAATTATAATTTTTGTTACAGATTTGCAGAAAGAACGGAGAAGAAGTATGTCATTTGAATGCGCGTAAGTACCTTTCTTATTATCAAACTCATTCTTTCTAAAATGCTTTCATTATAAAATAATACTGGAATTCAGATTTTTTCCCAAGAATTTCAATTCGGAAATGCGTCAAGCTTCCAAAACTTTAAGATAGAGCATTCCTCTTCTTCAAATTCAGATTTAAGAAAAGAAATATTTCCAATATAATTTTTGCTTTCTGAGGTTTTTCAGGTACTACGTCAATATCTTCTGCGAACGAGAGCAAGAAAATTAGAAACTTTGATACAATCAATAGCTCACGCGAATATTGTGCTGTGCTCATTATACGTAACGTTACAGTATCATTAGACACAATTATCATGAATCGTCTATAAACTCAATGGCTGTGTTAAAGACAATTATCTCCAAATTGGACATATAACTATTTGAAAGAGTTCTATGCAGAATAGTCAATCGACTCTATGACTAGCTTTTTTTGCATTTTTCCTGAAAACCTCACTTAACTGTTATAGGTGAAAGTACTCGTACTATGGAATAGGTCGCCCCGTTTTGTATTAAACTGAACTGCTCCGCAAACAATGTGATACACAGGCGATAAGATTTATATAACATAGAGAATCGATAACTTAACACTTGCGTATACTAATTGAATCAAAGTATATTGAACTCGCTATTGCTATAACCAACAAAATTAATTTGATGCGGATTATGGTACAATTATGCAAATGTTCAGGACTACCATGCAATCACTTAATTCACTTTTAGTCACTTTTTCAAAAAAAAGTTCACTTCAGCCACATTTCTCTATCTCATTTTTAATTTTAGGTAAAAGAGAAAATAAAAATCTAGTAATTTATGTGACTAGATAGACTATAAGGTATGCAATTGTCTATTGATCGTCTGTGAAAAGACAAACACTGCAAGCAGAAATATTCAAATTATCAAAATCTACTTCTCGCTGTCTAGATACACATACTTTAAACAGTGTGTAGTTGGTTTTGTAAATTTAAATATTTCTGCTCGCATGGGTTGTTCTTTCGTAGAAGATTCGTAGCCAAGTTCAAAACTCGCACTTATCTAGTCCGCTTCCTAATGATAATTCCGTTTGATATTAGAATTTAAATTATTAAAATTTACGATTTTCTGATTTCCTAGTTCCTATAGTGAAGCATCACACTCAATCTAAAGGTATAAACTTGATCTGCAACAAAATAACCGAAGAATTTTGATTCAGATATTTTATTTTAAAAATGGAAGTCTGCAGGATGTCACCTTATTTATGTTCATTATAAAATGGAAGAAAAGTCAAATTCAACAATGTAAAATTTAGATGAATCAAATAAGACGTACTTAGCAGTCTTCAAACTTTTATTTAAAATGTATAAAAATAATTTCATCGCGAAGTAATGAATGAAACTTATATTTTAACAACAACTGAAACACAACTATTCTTTATCATTTTCATAGTCTTATTAAAACCGGTGTGTATTAAGCTTTTCAAATTTAGACATACATCCTGAGGTTACTTTTTGGTCAGACTTTTTACAGATGTAGACTTGTAGCCGTTTTTTGAACTTTTCATGCTGAAATGTGAAAAGTTTTGTTTCGAAATTCTACCCGTTGGAAGTTTTGTACATTTTCGCGGATGAATAACTCGTGGGGAGAAATTGAAAAAAAACCTAGATTTACAGTATATTTGAATCAGGTTTTCAGTTTATCCCCCTGGAAATTTGACAAAATATAAATTTCCAAAATAGCCCAACAGATTGCTATTTTGAGGTTTGGTGGAACGAGGCAATGACTGAGTTGAAGTTAATTGGCTAAGTATTTGAAAATTAAATTTTTACGGGGATAAAATGAGAACATGACGTCACATTTGGCTTAAATTAGTCAATTATTTCATTTTTCAAAGTACGTTAGTTTTTGGCAGCCCTGAAAATGTTTCATTTCCAAGTCTTCCATCACTTCGTTATCGCTTTAAATTTTCGTGCCTGAAAATTTCGTGACCAAAACTCTGAAGAACCATCAACGATGACTTTCTTGCTGGATTTTCTTGGCAGTGAATATCGCGTCTCGTTAATTGGTTAATAAAAGGCCGGAAGGGTGCTCTATTTCGTCCGTGATTAATTGGATTCTCGCGGGATTGTTTTTTGTTTTTACCACCAAAGTCTCGATTCACTGCTGCCAGTTGCCTCTTTTTTCTCTTCAATCGCCGTTTTCGTCCTTCCCCGTAGTTCCGTTCGTGTTAATTACTCCCGATGATAAGTTGCAGAAAGTTACCTCGAAAGGTTTAATAGACATCGATTATCCACCTTATCAGTAGTGATGACATCAATCTAGTCAATTCTCATACATTACGTAAAATTTAATACCACCAAATGTAGATGAAATTTGAAATTTTTATGTTATTTATATATTATTTTTCTTTGATTGCCAGAAGTGTGAATCAGGGAAAAGTCAAATTTTAATTTTAAATTCTTTCATTTCGTTTATAAAAGATTCTACGTTAAATATATTACATGATTAAGGTTGCGGTCTATGAATATTAATGGTTAGTGAAAATAAACAATTGGTCTATGATAAATTAGAGAATTTTGAAAATGATGTTTTGAGATCATCCTGATATAATATTCTTGGAGTAATTTATTGGCCTTGTATTAATATTGCCTTGCAGCTGCTCACCCTAGAAAATTATATTTGTAGTGAAAAATGTCTTTACTTGGTTGAAAATTCAACTATTTTGTGAAAAATTCACCTTTTCGGTTTAAAAGTTCAATTATTTTGGTATGAAATTAACTTTTCGTTGAAAATTCATATGTTGGTGTTAAAAGTTAAACTGAAATCTTTCTTGGTTTGAAATTTAACTTTTTCTTTGAAAATTCGTCTTTTTGGTTTAAAAATTCATCTGTTTTCGTTACAAATTTTTTCTTTTGGAAGAAATTCAACTTTTTAAAAATTTAAAATTAAAATAGTTTCGGTTAAACTATCTACTATTACATTAACTCATCTTGTAGATTTAAAATTTCCATTGGAGTTTCTCTTGTTCAGTTAAAATTTAAATTTTTATTCCCTGAAAATTTAACTTTTGCATTTTTTGTTGAAAATTTATATTTTTTAGTTGAAAGTTCGAATATTTGTTCGAAATTTTATGTTTTTTATCGACACTTCGTCTCATTGGTAAACAATTAATCTTCTTTGTGGAAATGCATCTCTTTGCTTTTAAAATTGATCTCTTTTAGCAGAAATTTCATCTTTTCTTGGTCAAAATATCAACTTTTGCATTTTTTGTTCAGAATTTATCTCCGTAGGTTTAAAGTTCAACTATTTGTTTAAAAAAATCAACTAATATTTTGAATGATTTGATCATTTTATTAAAAATTGAACCCTTCGCTTGAAAATTGAACTATTTTGTTGATTTTTTTGAAATATCAACTATTACATTTTTCCCAATGTCAAAAACCTCTAACTTATTTATCATCAATAACCAGTCCAAAAAAACTTGATATAAAAATTGAATATTACATTTTTCGTTGAGAATTCATTTTTTTGTTAAAAATTCAACTTTTATGACTGAAAATGCAATTGTTTTTAGTTAAAGTTCAATATTTTTTGTTTGACGGCTCGACATTAAATTCATCCTTCTGAATTAAAGATTAATCTTCTTTGTTGAAAATTCAACTGTCTTATAAAAACTTCTAAAGGTACGTAATTTATCTATGTTGGTCGAAAATTCAACAATGTGGTTAAAAATTCAACTATTTTTTAGACAATTTTATTATTTATTTGAAAACTTAACTATTTTGTCAAAGGTCATATTTTTTGGTCGAAAATTGAACTACTTGGTTGAAATTGCATCTTTTTGGATTGAAAATTCATCTTTTATAATGGAAAAGTCATCTTTTCTGGTTGAAATGAATATAAATAAATTTGACAATTCCAGATTTTCATCTGAAATATTATTTTTTTTTTAGTTTATAGAAGGTTCTATGTTAAAAATGTTACAATATTACAATGCTTGTCTTTCTATATTATTGGTCAGGGAAAATGAAAATTGTTCAGGAAAAAGTCAGGAAATTTTTAAAATAAAGTTTTCCGGCCACATTGGTTAAAGGGTAAAGGGATGAAGGATAGAGGGTACAGACAATCAAAAAGGGAAGATATGTAAGGTACGAGTAGAAACCTGAGAGTTCGGATATCAACGGTGAAAGGTCAAAGTGCAAGATCATGTATCAAAGTTCAGGAAAAACAAATCATAAGTCAGAGGTCTAGGATCAAAGGCAAAGTGTGATCAACTGATCATAATATGTGAGAATTTGAAGATCAAAAGTAAATTATTAGTGGTGAAAGATAGAAGGTCATACATGAAAGGCGAGATGTCATTTGAAAGAGAAAATGGAACACATTACAGCAAAGCTCGACAATCGATTATGATATTCATATTAGTAGTTTCACAATTTTTTGACAAACTTGCAACACTTTTATGTCAATTAATAATTATTTTTAGAGCCTGCGTTTCTCTAAATGATGAGAGTATATATACCAATATAATATAATATAACATAATATAATATAATATCGTGTCAATACACAAAAAAAGGAGACAAAAGCAACTGCAGTAATTACAGAGATAGCAGCCTAGTAAGTACCGTAAGTAAAATATACTCGAAAGTACTTATTTGAAGGGTGATGAAAATAATATAAGAAAAGATATCGGAACCCCAAAGTGGATTTATGCCACGAAGATTTTGTACAGATCAAATATTTAGCTTAAGACAGATCACAGAAAAAAGTTGAGAATAGGAAAGAGAGTTTTCTGTGAATTTGTTTACCTAGAAAAAGCATTTTACAAGATAAATAAAATAAATTTTGGGAAGTCCTCAAAAAGTACGGAGTCAATGGGTGGCTCATACAAGCAATAAAAACAATATATGCAGGTAGTAAAGCGAGTGTAAGGGTTGATGGTGAAGGTACGTGGGTTAGCTTTCGTGATCATGTTTTACAACTTTCGACGTGGATAATCTCAACAGTGCATCGATGAACTTTATTCGACTTTTGGCGACGAAGCGCCATCAAAAACAACTGTGTATCAGTGATTCTCCGAATTTAATCGGGGCTGTGGTTCGCTCACTAACGAAGTCCGAGAAGGTCGTCCAAAATCAGTCTTTGTGCCAAAAACATTGATGCTGTGCATGAACTGATACTGAAAGATCGTCATGGGACTTATCGTGAGATTCAAGCATCCTTAGGCATTAGTGGGACCAGCATACAGTCAATATTGCATTAGCATTTGGCTGTCAAAAAAATGTGTTGTCGTTGGATTCCACACAATTTGGCCCCCTCGTATTTGTACCAACTGTACTATATGGCAGCAAGACATGGACCTGTCAAGAAAAGGACAAGAAGAAAATCAACGCGAATGGCATGAAACCGCTGTGCACAATATGCGGGAAAACACTGATGGACACAGTCCGCAACGAGATAATCCTTAAAGATTGTAGTACACGAGAGACACTAGTTGACATATGGGAAAGAAATCAGTCAAGATAGTTCGGACATGTTGAAAGAATGAAAGATGAACGACTGTCCAAACAATTTAAGTGTATCGAGGGGAAGTAAATGGCGGATGCCCAGAGGTAGACCGCCGAAAGAATGGTTAGAATCTGTGAATGAGACATCAATCAATCAAATCAATCAAAAAAGGCTATAGAAACACGACAACCTGCATGAAAAAATGCATGAACGTGGAAGAAGCTAGAGTAGTATGCCAGAACAGAAAAGTGCGGCGATAAATAGTTTATAAACAGAGTGACCATAGAGTGAATGACGCCAAGAACAAGAGACCTTGGATACGAATGGGCCCAAGAGGGAACCACACATAACAATTGTGTGAGTCACCTCACTTGGGGTGATCGCTATACAGATTTTTCAGCAACCTGGATCGGAGCAGTGTTGCGGAACGAACGTGACACTCAAATAAATAACACGAGGATTGCAGATCAATCTAAAAAATCTATACCCCCTACCTCACATCACTCCTTTCCTTACCGAGCAATTCACGCCTACCCCGCAAGGGAAAGGGCTTGATGGTATAATAATAATATAATATAATATAATATGATATGATGTGTGATGTGTGATGTGTGATGTGTGATGTGTGATGTGCTCTGCTCAGCTCAGGTCATGTCCAATGTCCAAATTAGGAAATATTTGTAGGAAGCCATCATTCTAAATACAATTTATGTGATTATAATTCAATATTGTTGGATTCATATGTGATTCAGTATTATAAACACGGTGTTAAAAGTTTCTTATCAGTTATTATTATATATTACTATATTATATTACATTACATTACATTACATTACATTACATTACATTACATTACAT
>CAKNXH010001821.1:120524-179869 GCA_932178445.1 Andricus quercusramuli | reverse complement strand
ATTACATTACATTACATTACATTACATTACATTACATTACATTACATGTCATGTCATGTCATGTCATGTAATATAATATACTAATATATAATAATAACTGATAAGAAACGTTTAACAACGTGTTTATAATACTGATTCGCATATGAATCCAACAATATTAAATTATAATCACATAAATTGTATTTAGAATGATGGCTTCCTACAAATATTTCCTTATTATACATGTATTCATTTCTGACGATCTTGCCTAGTGCTAATAATGCTGGAAAATTCGCTTCATATCCTTTACAACATAATCGGCGATCAACTTAAACATTGATAAACGACCTTCATAAGATGTACAGATAAGTATGAAAAATTTAGCACCAAGAAGTCACCATTGGCTGCGAGTAAGCGCGTAAGTTCCGAACTGTCTCGCAGGTTTTGGACATTTATGACGCACTGTGATTTATGCTTTATTTATGCCAGAACTCGTCTTCATAATAATAATACCAACCACACGGCGTTTGCCTCTTGCGGATAAACGACAGCCATTTTAAGTGGCCCTTAACTCTCTTTAGTGCCCCTGCGAAGATCCGCAATCTCCATATAAAATTTCGATTCTCGCGATGCCAAGAAGTCGTTTCGCGGTCGACTTTGCCAGATTTAAAAATCGATACAACTCTCCCTCACAGTGTTACTTTTAACATCATCATTTTGAAACAAGGCATGATTATGTATTCTGTAGGATCCATAACATAATCTTAATGAACATTGCATAGCCATCACACAATTGCATGTGACTTAAACTTACAAGCGAATAGAAGATTGTTTAATTTTGACTCTGCGAGATATTCAAGATAAAGTAGTTTAGAATTGAGAACTTCAAAATTACGTTTTACATTCGAAAGTTCGAAATTCCGCATATTTCGTACATTTAAACTTATATTTTATATTCAAGTATTAGAAATTGAACTCTACGTTAAATTTTGAAAAGTATGTAATATCAAATTATGAAAACATTGGAAATTTTATTTTGAAAAATTTGTTATGAAGTGGTAGAAACATAAGCATCCACCATATATGAAAAATGTAGAAGGAGATGCGATTTTAATGTTTCAATTCTCTTTCTATATTATAAAAAGATCTCAGCGCCGCCGACGTGCCAGGATTTCTGAGGAGACTGGAGGAGACCTCCCGCGAGAGCCTCCAGAAACTGCCAAGATGTCGTCGGAGCCTCCCAGGAGGGCCTCGAGAGCCTGTTACGAGGATCTCCAAAGTCTCAGGGCGAGGGATTCTAGCAACCCCCACTATGGTCTACAGAGCCTCCCATGAGGGCCTCCAAAGCCTTTTTCGGGGGCCCCAAGAGCCACCGGAACCCCTCACGATGGTCTCGAAATCTTGCCGCCTGGGTCTCCAAAGCCTTGCGCGAGGGCCTCTAAGGCCTTGCACGACAGTCTACAGAGCCTTTCACGAGAGCATACGAAGTCTTTCAAGAGGGCTTCTTGGGCCTCCAGAAACTCCCACGATGGTATTCAGATCCTCCCGCAGTGGTCTCCAAAGCCTTGTTCGAAGGCCTCCATGGCCTCCCACGATAGTCTTTAGAGCATTCCACGAGGGCGATCAGAGCCTTCCAGGAGGACCCCTAGGTCCTTCAGGCCCTTCCACGATAGTCTCGGTATCTACCGCATGGATTTCCAAAGCTTCTCACGAAGAAGTGCCTTTTATTACCCGTCTTATTTTTTATTTGGCAATAATGTATATTCGAGAAGTCTTGTTTCAAATTGGAATAACTTCATTCAGTTAATTCGAATGTAAAAAATAATTTTAGTGGTCTTCTAGTACCACTGAAATAAATCAAGTTAGGTCCCCCCGAGACAACGTAGCTTAGTGTTAGAACACTAGACCGGCAATCGAGAGGTCCTGGGTTCGTCTCCAACGTAGGATAATGGCTTGGATTTTTTCGGAAACCTCAGCGTCTTATTTCAAAGTATTATTACTCTAAACTTCACTGAACAATATATTCACACTTACAATTAGATTCTCCGTATGTACTATTGATGGATTCTTTTAGAATTTGAATCCAACAATCATACAACTGCCACCAAATTTATTTTTACCTGTTGGATATAATTATGTGGCTGACATTTCAACTAACTATTATTTAATGTAAACTGGATACTTGAGTAGCTGACAATTTCTCATATCTTATCAATTTCTTTCTAATTTATCACAACGAAAATAACTTCCGACCTCTAAAACTTACAGCCGGAAATATTACGAAACAATAACTATTTTTCTATGCGATTATCATAAAGGGGTTATCTACCGTTTTCTAAAATCACAGGAAAAGCGAGTGCTGAAAATTATTGGATAGCCGTTACGTATTCATACCCTGCACCCAAGCGACGCAGCAGCGATAAAATAAACTGCTTTTTTACGATTATTGCCTTGGCGAGTTGTCACTACCGTTTGCACCGCTGCACTCAAGAGACCTCAGAGATAGTGTCAACCCTGCCCCCAGTCCTAAAGTGCTTAACGTTGTATCTCTGCCGTTTAGTTTAGACTTTAGACTCTTTAGAGCTCTCCTTTCGCATTATCTTCAAAAATCTTAACACATGTTGAACAATAAATATATGAGCAGGGAAAAAAATTACAAACTAAGAAGAATTAAGTTAAGACAATACACGTGGCATTTAAAGATAATTTATAAATGTGACCTTATACATAAGACATATATTTTACCTATCATCAGGACTACCGCACAGTCACTTAAGTCACTTTTAGTCACTTTTTTCAAGTCATTTTTCTGAGAAAAAGTAACTATAGTCATCGCTTTTTGAAGGAAAAGGCCACTTTTGTCACGTTACTCCATCTCAGTTTAGAGAAATGTTTTTTTTTGCGAGAAGATTCTCAAAAATCTAAATACACATATTAAAAAGATTTGTTCGAAATCGTATTTTTTAATGGTAGCAATGCCTTAAAGTTACATTTTCATATCCATTAAAAATATAAACTTTTTGTGAATAAACTATTTTTTGTGATATTCAAATTTCATTATTTATCACTATACGTAAAAGCAAAAAATCGTCTGCCACACTGTGACACCGTTCTCATTGAAAATTGTTTTTCGCGGAACTCAATAACTTTTATCGATAAAACTTTTTTTCTCTCTTTTCATCAAATCAACATCTCGGTGACGTGTCACCATTAAAAGAAGGTGAAAATTATAATTTTTGTCATGATTTTAAGACATTTTTCAGACTTTATGAAATTCTAAAACTAAAAATAAAACTTAATTTTCTCGGAATTGAATGCTTTAAAGCATTCAGTTCAGATAACTGTCTCAATTCGACTCGGTCATGCTAAAGAAAGTGCCAACCGCACATGATCACCTTCGGACAATATTTTATTATAAGTGGAAACTGGAAGCTTCTTTTCAGTCAAACTTTTTTGATATCGATTAAGCAATACATCAACATATTTCGGTATAATTCGCCCCAAGAATGTCGAAAAAACATTTTTTTGAAGTCCGTCCATGTGTGTTTACCTTTTTTCTGTTCACCATATCTCGAAAAGTGAAGGAGCTATGAAAATGAAATTCTGAGGAATTATATCTCTGATTGATATCCAGGTTTCATAAGATTTTGCGCTAAATAAGCCGCTTATAAATATTTTTTTTTTATTTCAGAGACCTATTGTTAAAACTTATATAACCTACCAATACCGATTGATGAATTTTCCAAAAAATGATTAATTTTTTTCATGTGAGGAAAAGTCTGTTCATATTAGGAATATTACAGTACTGTATGTGACATGTTTGTTCGCGTCTTCGAGACAAGCCCAATGACCTACTGACGTACCTTCCATGACCTTCTATGATCTTGTATTACCGATATATAAATTTAAAAAGATACATTTTTTATCCTATCGATATGACGAAAACTTTTTTAATTTTGGGAATACAACAATAATCTATAATATGTATACATGATATATTTGTTCACGTCTTCGAGACGCATCGATTGCCCAATTAAATAACCTTTCATGACTTACCATCACCTACCAATATCGTTTTTAAATTTTTCAACTGAATCATTTACCTTATTTATAAGAGATTTTTCATATTGGGAATATAGCAGTACTGTATTTGATTCAATTGCTCGTGTCGTCGAAGTGCGGATTGATCTTTTAACAAACTTTCGATGACCATTCTTGATTAATCAATTGTTTATATGAAGAAAACTTTTATTGTAATTTGGAATATAACACTACCATAAGTTATACAATTGTTCATCGTAACAGAAAACATTGATTGAGATTTGGTTTGGCTCTCTGATTTTCTGAAAATAAGATTTTCGGTAAGACAGAAACATATATAAGCTTGAAAAATATTAAAAGTCTCAATATAAGAAAAATATGAGAAAAATATGCCTCCATGCGGAAGCAAATTTATTTGATACCTATGAGAAAGAAAAATGCTAATGAAATAAGCATATAAATATACCAATAGTGAATACACCCGCCATTGTACTTTGAAGCGGTATTTCGCTAAAGTGCGAACTGAATTAATAGAACCCAATAAGAAAATCCAACTATTTTTGGTTAAAATTCATTCTTGGGATCAAAACTTTATTATTTTGTTACAAATTTAACTATTTTATCTCAAATTCAACTATTTATTCAAAAACGCATATTTTTTGGATAGAAAATTGATATTCATTGATAGAAATGTCATTTCTCTTGGTTAAAAATGAACTTTTTTGTTAAAAATCCCTCTGTCTTCGGAAAAATTCACCTATTTGGTGGATAATTCATCTTTTTTTATTGTCAATTAAGTTTTTTGTTGAAGATATATCGTTTCGAGCTCAAGAATCAAATTTTTCTAAAACATTCGAATTTTCAGCTTGAAAACTCAATTTTTTGTTAAACATTCACCTATTTTTGTAGAAAATTAATCTTCTTTGGTTGAAAATGCATTTTTATGATTTAAAATTCATCTATCTTGGTTATAAAATTACGTCGAAAATTTAGATTTCTTGATCGAAGACTAACTTTTTTGTCGAAAGTTTATCTCCTCTCTGAAAAAATGTCATCTTTTTTGCTTGAAAATGGAACTTTTTGGTTAACAATTAATAATCTTAGTTAAGGATTTAACTATTTTGTTGACGATTATTTTTTTTAAAGATTCATTATTTTAGTTAAAACTTCATCTCTTTGGTTGAAAATTAAACTATTTTGTTGGAAATTTGTTTTTCTTTTGCCTTGAATTTTCGTTTTTAACTGAAACTTTAACTATTCCATTTTTAATTTGAAATTCATCTGGTTTTAGTGGAAGCTTCAACTATTCAGAGAAAAATTAATGTTTTCTTGAAAATTCGTCTTATTCGGTAGAAAATTAATCTTCTCTGTTGAAAATTTATGCATTGAAACCCAATTCATTTTGGTTGCATCTTTTGTTATTAAGAATGCATCTATTTGGTTAGAACTTAATAATCTGCAGTTTGGAGTTATGATTCAATTATTCTATTAAAAATTGAACTATTTTTTGAGAATCCGACTTTTTTTGTTTGTTTGTTTGAACATTAATGGTTTTAAGTGAAAATGTAACTTTTACATTTTTGATTGAAAATTTATCGTTTTTATAGTAGTAAATTCAACTATTTGGTTGAGAATTCGGGTATTTTTTCGAAAATTCGGGGATTTTCGTAGAATATTAATCTTCTTAATTGAAAAGTCATCTTTCTATTTAAAAATTCATCGTTGAAATCACAATATTTTTACTTGAAAGGTTAGAAGTGTTTGTATTGACATTAGAGTCCTCTTTTTGTGTTGACAGTAGTTACATTCTTTATGTCTCTATTATTAATTATTATCATCTATCTATTTGTGCGTTACTTTATTATTATATATAATTACTCTTTTTAGCTTGAATTAGTCACTTTTTCCACTTTTTTCAAGTACATTAGTCTGTGATGACCCTGTCCATCACTGTTAGAAAAATCTGTATTAATTTTAATACAAATGTATATGAAGTCATTTGCATACACGGTAATTGAAATTTAATATACATTAAAATATGAATAGCTCTACACTTTATATTAAATATGATATACAGGTCGGTATAGCAGCGTGCTTGAAAACTCAAAGTGCTTTTATTTCTTTAAAACTTATCAAACCCGTGCAGAAATTTCGCCGTGGCCCCGACCGGGCCCAGACTCGTTCATATCGGGCCCTGATGTGGAAATCGAGTCAGGGCCAGACTCATCATGAAACACGTAGCCACAGTGGAGCCATGTGTAGGGGCCCAATCAAACGCCCGATATGCCCCTGGTCTGACCCCTATTAATTACCCGAGTCTAGCCACATTATTTACTTTTTTATGAGGAATTAAAATCCTTCAAAATAATTATAACACATGTGGGACAGCACTTCCTCTTCACGATTCACATCATCATTCACTCATCAAGCAAAAAATATCGAATAATATTTTTTTTTATTAAAATGAGGAAACTGAATGTTTAGGATAGAACTTGGATCCAGTACAATACAATTAAATATACCATAGAATTTAATAATACCATAACAAAATTTAATACCATAAAAGACTTACCTTCGTTGATTTCGTTTTTATCGCGTAAATACGGAATTTGCTGATGGCACGATGTTTGCGAGCTCGCGGTGTGCTCCTTAATTTTGGCATTTATTATTAATGTGTTAAGAATATATTATACGGTCGAACACTCCCAGCACATTTGAAACAGAACACCACGAAGAAATTCAAAAATTAAGGTTATGTTCGTGGTTATATTACATCTAGCGCATATGGCTTAAGATGGCCCTGCGATCACTATCGGGACCAGATCGTACACATCGGATCAGGCCCTAGTTGGTAATCGGTAATATATATGGCGATTTCTGCACGGTAATATTCGCAATTGAAGTAATAATCTATAATTCATCGATTGCATTTCTTTTTATGATTAAGGTGCAATGTACATGTGGAGCTCTTTCCAAAAATTGCCCTGAATTGTAGAAATTTAATGTGAGTACAGTTGATTGTAGGTTAGGTTTGTGATTTATTTACATAATGGAACTTTTTTATTCAAAATCCAATTTTATTTTTGAGTATTTGTTAGAAGGTATCATGTTTTATTATTAAGAATCGAAAAATACTGCTCATCTTATTTTGATTTTGTGTAAAATGGAATTATCTGAGCGATTATCATGAATGTATATGAAATTTTATAAACACGTATCTAACTAGCGATTTCACATGCTTCAGATATTAATTTTAATGTACACTCGTATTTTAAATTTAATACTATTTTCAACAGTGATGGTACATATATACATAGACATATAAGTATATCGATATCGAGATATTGGATTTCTAAATTGAAAGCGATATTTTTCAATTTGGAAAAGCAGTTTCGCGATGTAAGGTTAGTCGATGGTCTCGCATGAGAAGATCCAGATTTGATTCGTGTTAAAAGCCAATTTCGCAAGCGAATCAGATATTTGTAGCGCACTGTGCGAGTAACTCAGCCGCCATTTTCCATATTAATCCGAGGTTATTGCAACAGGCACTACCACCATTTTGCGGGCAGATTGTAAGGGTCTTTTGTTCCATACGATCGTAAATAATTGTTTGTGCTTGGTTTCCTTAGTATAAAATACAGATATATGTATGCGGCAGTGGTTGTATAACGGCGCAGTAACGATCGGTACATGATTGAATTGCATTGGTCGATACGGTAGATATAGGTGCTCTTGGATACGATTTGCAGTCGGTAGCCGAATGAATTTTATTACCTACGTGTTGCGATTCTAAACGAACGAGAAGCTCCTACCGATCGTCATATCTTCTCTCTAGACTCTGGAGTCTCATTCAAAATCAACATTTTTCTTTGAACACAACTTATCATTTATCCTATATCTCTGTAAAAAGAAATATCATTTAAGGGATAATTTCAAGAATTCAAATAAGATTCAGAAAAAATAGTCTCGAGTGGTGCTAAAATGAGAGCACTGGTGGGAACCCAGAGTCGTTTGTTTTACATTAAAAATAATAGCATGAAGTTATCCTATTAAAAAGCAGGACAAGCAAAATATGATGCCATAGAAAAGGATCTCTAGGTTTTATAATGCACTTGAAAAGTAGCATACTCTGGCGAAATAAATCAATTATAAAGTCAATACCTGCAATAATAAAAATATACTGTAGAATTTCTATATCTGTTAATAACTAATGATTCATGGATAAGTGTCTAAGAACTGCCCTCTTCGACGAAGATGGTGTAGATCTCGAAACCGTCAAGGTACGTGGGTTAGCTTTCGCGGATGACAAAATTGTTATGGCAGAATCAGTCGTAGACTTGCAAAGAATGTTGAATAAACTTAATACAAGCATGAAGAACATGGACCTCAAAATTAACGTGAATAAAACGAAAGTCATGGTGTTTGAGGGAAAGAGTGAGAAAACAATATGCAACATTGTCCTAAATGATGAGAAATTAGAACAAATTGACAAGTACGTATATATCTAGGTAGTCTATTCACTAACGACGGAAAAATAGATGGAGAATTAGATAGACGCATAAATAAGGGTGAGCTGGTTATCGGTAGAGCAGGGTCCATCCTCACAAATAAAAACATATCAAAAAAAGCTAAAATGGCCATACATAACTCTATTTTCGTACCGACTGTACTATACGGTAGCGAGACATGGACCTGCCAAGAAAAGGACAGGAGTAAAATCAACGCGATCGGCATAAAACCTCTGCGCATAATATGCGGGAAAACACTGGGAAACACATATGGGAAAAAAATCAGCTAAGGTGGCTTGGACAGCTTGAAAGAATGAAAGATGAACGACTGACCAAGCAAGTGTATAAATGTAAAGTAAATGGCAGAATGCCCAGAGGTAGATCGCCGAAGAAATGGTGAGAATCTGTGGATGAGACACTAATCCGAAGAGACATAAGAAGCCATGGAATACAAGAGCTGGCATGAAAAAATGCATGGACGTGAAGGAAGCTAGAGTAGTATGCCAGGACAGAAAAGTGTGGCGACAAACAGTTTGCAAGCAGACTGACAATAGAGTGAATGATGCCTCAAACAAAGACCTTGGATACTGATGGGCCCAAGTGAGGAGCCATACATAACAATTCTGTGAGGCTCCTCACTTGGGGTGATCGCCAGAGAGATTGATCAGTAACCTGGACCAGAGCAGTGTTGCGGAATGAACGTGTCATTTAAATAAATAAAACGAGAATTCCAGATCAGTCTAAAACATCTATACCTAACACCTATATACCTATATACCTTATACCCATATACCGACCTCCTTTATACCTATATATACCTATTCACTATTTTCCAACCGAGCAAGTCACGCCTACCCCGAAAGGGAAATGGCTTAATGGTATAATAATAATAATAAAATAAGATTAATGTATAGCTATAGCACTATTTCTATAGCATCCTATAGCAATATATTTCGACTGTATATCTTATAAGATATAAAGTTAAAATATGTTGCATTTTCAACAAATAGTTGAATTTTCAACCAGAAAAGATAAATTAAAAACAAATTTTAATCAAACTTGCATGAACCACCAAAAAGTTCAACTCTTAAGCAAAACAGACGAATTTTTAACAAAATATAGTTAAAATTTTAACCAATTAGTTAAAATCTCACACTAAAAGCACGATTTTTTTTAGAAAAGTTGAATTTTCTACAAAAAAATGTATTCCCCACTAAGGGAGATGAATTTTCAACCAAAAAAGATTAGTTTCTTAATATAAAAGATTGTTTTTCAACTTAGATGTATACAAATACTCAAAAAAATAGTTGAATTTCCAATAAACAAAGATGACTTCAACAAAAAAGTTAAATTTCCAGTAAACTAATTAAATTTCTAATAAAAATTTTTAATTTTTAACCATAAGATGAATGTTTAACCTACAAAGATTCATTTGTAGTAAAATGGTTGAATTTTCAAACAAAATGGATTCAAATTTAACCAAAAACAGTTGCTTTTTCAACCAAATATGTAGTTAAAATTTCAAAGAAGAAGGTTAATTTGCTACCAACAAACGAATTTTCAACAAAGTACATGAAATTTCAACCAAATAGTTGAATAAAATAATTACTTTTCAACACAACAAAAAACAAATTTTTAAATAATATTATATCATTACAATTTTAATATTATAATATTATTTTTAAACAATTTTTATCCTCAACGAAAATAGACGAATTTTTAACCAAAGATTGCAATCCTTAACTAAAAAAAATTTCAACAAACACGACTAATTTTCCTCATAAAAAGACCAATTTTCGACGAAAGAGTTAACTTTTCAAGCCAAAAAGTCAAAATCAAAATGGAATAGTTAAATTTCCGGTTCAAAAAATTAGTTTTCAACCGAAACAACCGACATTTCAATAAAATGGTTAAATTTTCAACCAAAGAGATGAATTTTCAAATAAAATGATGAATTAAAAAAAAAGAGTTTTGAGCAAAACAGTTCAACATTCAACTAAATAGTTGAATTTTCAAGTAAGAAAATAAATTTTCAAAAAGTAATTCCACTTTCAAACAAATTTTTCAATGATTGACCCAAAAGATGACCTTTCAGAAAAATGGTTGCATTTTCAACGAAATAATTGAATTTTCAACCAGACCGGAGAATTTTCAACCAATCGAGATGAATTCGGAACTAAACTTATCATAGTGGACTTTTCAACACGAAAGGCACTTTTAACCAAAAGTAGTTGGATTTTCTCATGGGGTTCTATTATTTCCCTTCTAAATTTGACTCAATTACAATTATTACTAATTTAAATCAGTGACTGAATTCTAGCTATGAGAGAATTGTTCTTTACTCCTGAATCAGTCAAACTTACTAATTTAGCAATAAAGATAACTGATCTATAGCTGGAATTCAGTCACTGATTGAAATTAGTAAAACTTTCAACTGGTTCAATATTAGAAAGCAGTTCGCATTTAAGCGATGAAACGAGAAAAATAATTTCTTGAAATCAATGAAAACAAGAGTAATATACAAACTTATTAATTTCCCGTTGAACTGTTCCGCTGCAGCGGCATCTTTCGTAAAATTCGCAAACTTTGTTAAAATTTAGAATCAGGAAACGTCTAAAGTCTAAACCTTATCTAATTTCACAACTTTACTTCCACTGACCAATTTACTTCGGTTACTGCCTTCAGTTTTTGGCTTCACCCCCCCCCCCCCAAATTAGTAACGTAGTTTATGGACAGCCCCTTATCATCATCTCTTTTATTTGTTTGTATTTCTATAGTTGTTTCTGAATATTTTTCTCACTGATACGGCGGTAACTACGCCCCTGTTTCTCACTATCGTTTTATGAAAACCCAATGAACAGTGAACAGTCAGTGCATATTGAAGATGGGATATATATAGATAGAAGCAAAATCAATTCACTCTGAAGATTATCTAATCTGTAATGCAATCGGTTCAATCTTCTTCCATTAGGCATATAATGTGTTAGGGAAAGTATTTTCAATTTGTAGACAGCTCATCCACTCTCTATTTCTAATTTAACGAAATTGGATAAAATGTCTCGTCTGGTACTAAATCGATTAGGACTTTAGAAAAACATCTTACTAATTTCATCTCGTATGCTTCAATAATTTTGTACTAGCATAGATGGAAAGTTCAAATATGTTCACAGGCCACAAAGCCTTTTTTTCTGTTCAAATGATGTTTAAAAATTAATTTTAGAACGTTTATATTTATAAAATAATTTCAGTTGTTGAAATTTGGAACCTTATAAAATAAAATACATCTGCTGCCATCTCCCCGCCAAAAACATCCCTACGATTTTATTGATTCAGCAATATTTACTAAACGTTTCTGAGCTCAGTTTCGCCCTCGCTACACGAGTTTAATTCCTAATCCAAACAGTTTCTCACATCCTACAACGGATAACATCACAATAGTAGGTAATTACAGCAATTTCGCTTCTATGATTAATTATTGTATCGAATAAAGGGCGAGAAAGAAATTAAATGATACTCTCAAATAACTTCATCGAATCTAGCACATCTCGTGTCAGTTTTGGGGCCTTCTTTCTTCGCCATGCGCCAACTGTCCAAATGCTCACTTTTTCAGTCCAGCCCCACGGCAAAGAAACAACCTCAGTTGGTCATCGCCATTCGCCATCGGCCACAAAGAGAAAAACAATGCTTCAGCAACATAATGCGTATAATACGGGATGTTTCCGTTGCGGGAATAAAGAGTTCAGAAAGACAAATGACGTCGACTCGGCTCGTGAGAAGATTGCACTTGCAAATCTGACATGAGCGATTGTATTGCGACTTTCGAGTACTAATAAGTTCCGTCATCTGATAAAAAGCTGGGTCGTTCGCCTCACGCAAATTGAATAGCCGCTCACTACTTTTGTCTCGATGCGAATTGAACCCAATCGCTTGCCTTTTCGCTTAATTTACTAATGACCGTATCATCAAAGACGTTATCCAATTACGTTATTATATAATGAATACTTTTTTTCAGTCAAATAGCATAACCTAAAAGTGAAACAGGTAAGGGAAGAGTGGTGTATGGTGGCGCGATTTGACTTAAATGCCCTATATATTATGATTGAAAGGTGATTTTGATGTGCGTATTTTTAAAGATAAAGCTCGCATTATCAAAAAACATAGAACACTCAATGTAATTACTTCAGTAATGTTTTTTAAAAAGAAAGTTCCATTACTGTCTTATTGTTGAAATTTTTTTCGCGAGAAAATGAGGCATTCCTGATTTGGGAAAGCAGCGGAAGTACAAAGAAGTAAACGAGGTGTTCAAACCGACCAGAATTTAACTAAAAATGTGGACATCAAGTGACCTTACGTTGGCAGATAATCATACGGACAATCATTTTATCACACTTTCAGCTGGAGAAAAAACCTTTTTCAAGAAGAGAGTCAGATTATCATACTTGTTCTAAAAAAATCTCCGACACATGTGATTGACACAAATTTGAGGTTATCTCTTGGACAAATTAGTTTTACATACTCGAATCACAATATTCATTACTCTCTTATATAGATTTTATATTTCAAGGAGAATTTTATCATTTGATGAGATTTGAAAATGTAGTATCTAAAATTTATTTAGGTAGTCCATTTAATCTTAAAGATTTAATCAATTTTGAATAATTATTAGTTAAATAGTGCCTAATTCAATATGACTTTTGTATTACTCTCTTTTTTAGGTTTCATATTTGAAGGGAAATTTTATTATTCAACGAGTTAAAAAAACTATATGGAATCTAAAATTTATTCAAGTACTCCTATTTCAAACTCAAATCATGTTTTATTTTAAGGATGGCGTTCCAAACTGATACAAACAACATTTTTGAGCAAATGAGATTATTGGCTCAAAACACATTGTGAGAAAATACTTTTTTATGCCGCTATTATAAAAATTTTTAAGCAATTCGAAAAATTATGTTTGTAATCTTTTGTGCCACTTTTTGCAAATAAGGATCTATATCACCGTCTAAATTTTAGGAAAACCACGCATCAATAAGGTAAAATTCCTTTTCATTTTCTTAGAGATGCATGACTTCTGGTAATCAAACTTCTTTCCCCTCACTTCAACATTGCAGTATATCTGCAGCAAATTTTCAAAAAATGAAAATTGGCTTTTGAATCGCTTTCCAAAAATTGAAACTTGCATGAAATTCCAAAGGATTGCATGAGATTACATAAGATTGCAGAGAGAGAGAGAGAGAGAGAGTGTACAGCTCATTGTAGGAGTAATTAATCCCTCTGTTTGAATCGAAAAAAATTTTATTTTAGTGTACCAGGAAAATGTCCTGAATAGCAAGCAAAACAAAAATAAGTTCAATACATCAGTTAAGAATTCTGTAAAGTATTATAAATGAGTGTGAAATTTGAATTTCTATCCTTGGAGAGACTTACGACCCATTTGACATACAAGCTGCTTGACTATTCAAAAAAATAACGAGTCTTTATGATATAACAATAAAATACCCAACAATCATGTCTTACGTAATAATGTTACTTAATTAGTGCCAGAAAATTACCACAGAGACAACTACATAAAAAAGAAAATCTTGTTACGGCGAGTTTTAAGTACGAGATAGTCCGACTTAATGAGCGAAAGAACTGAAACGTTTCATATGCTGTATACTATTATAATAAAATAGACGTATATAGATATAACAGGCAACATATTCTCTAGTCATTTAGAGCATAGACAACATAATATGAAATGCCAGGAGACTCAAATAAGACACGTTGCTCGAGTTCACGAAGGAGCTATGCTCCGCTGCACCCCATAAGTATAGCCCACTGCTAAGTAGGTACTTGTAGGCGGTCATTTTTTCCCCTCGTATCATTCCCTTCTATAATATTCGCCATCTTTGTTACGAATGTATGATGACGTACCACTATCCAGCCATCTCGAAGAAAAGGATCGTTAAGACGTAAAGATACGAAAATTGCAGGGTCACGAGATGGAGTAAATTAAAGTAACAAGTAATCGTTTTGCGTTTTGACGTCGAACAAAGCATATACAATTCTCATGTATGATTGTACAATTGGTCATTTTGTATGTCTGCAAAATTGTGGGTGATGTGGATAATGAGCGATTTGCATCTCCGTTCCTAGAATGACAGTCGGAATATATGGTATCTGTTCTTTTTGATTGTTCGTATCTATACATCCTAAATGAAAGATTTAATTGAAAATCCAATCATCGTGTGGATCGTATTTTAAACATTGTCTCATGTATGTGAGTGTTTTTCCACTTTGTGGAAATCTATTTTTGTTCTATGTCCATTTAAATCTTATTAACTGATCCTTATTTGGATACTGACGCGGAAAAAACAAAGGTAAAAAGCGTTTCAGGAGAAAACTCTCGGGGTAATTTCGCAATATAAAAAAAAATGAAGATCGGTAAGAGTAAAATAAAAAACTAGTGATCTTTCATTTGACCTTTGCCAATCTTCAGTTTTTTGCAAGCCCAGATTACTCCCAACACTTTTACCTGGAACGTTTTTATCTTTTGTTTTATCTGTGATGGGCCCTCTTGGAGCGGTTTACTTAGTGGGTGTGATTAGAGTAAATAGTATAGATCTTATTATGGGATTATTAGTCAGTTTGCGTATTCTTGTGTTATCTATATGTTGCATGATGACTTTGTGAATCTCTCCGCCTAGGGTTATTGCTAGAGAGATTTATCAGCGACTTGTGTCTGGGTGGTGTTACGGAACGAATGTGTTGCTTATATAAGCAACACGGGAATCCTGAATTGATCTTAAATTTATACACCCTTCTACACTTACCTTTCTCACTTTTTCTCACTCTTTCTCACTCACTCACTTTTGGGAGTTAGTTTTGCTCACCCCGAAAAGAATTTCATTTAATGGTAATCAAAAATATTCGATTAGACGAAAATTCATTTTAGTAGATTTTAACAAGATTTAACGATTATCTTAATGATATTCTTCAATCGGATACAAATTTAGAGGGGCCTGTATAATTAATCATAAAATAGATTAGCCGCATTGGGATATTTTTAGACTGCAGTGAAATAATTTTTAATATCTTTTTCAGACCGCCTATACATTTTTGGATAGTTATCTTAGATCTGAACTTTGAAAGAACAGCTAAATGTCTCTGTTTAGTAAAACATATCTTTTTTCATTAACATTATATTCAAAAACGTAACTATTCCCTTCATTTCGTTCCATTTTGTCTACATCGTTTTATTCCTTAAAGAGAACCGTCTGTATAACATAATTATCGAGCGCGAGGTACGAGTGTCGCAATGAGAATGTAATCGTCAAAGCCGCAGGTGCTTTGAGAACCGTCTTTATAAAAAAAAAATGGAAGAACTAGTTCAATTCTAATTTATAACTGTAGTTTGTCAGCGGTTTAAATCACAGTTTTTGATTCAAGTTGCCATATTTATGATATTTGAATAAATGTATTTGAAATGCACGCATGAAACGTGCGAAAACGAGCGCGAAGCGCGAAAGCGTACCCACTACCCCCGCGCCCTAAACTTGATAACCCGTCAATTCGGTTTCAAACTTTTTCGACTAAAAGTTTAGCGAAAACTAAAATAACCTTAATATTTTGAGTAACGATGAATGATCAATTGCAATATCATACTGCAATAGATTAAATAGGAAGCAACATGTTACTTCCTATTTAATCTGAAGTCATATCCATGAAAGTATGTTATTGAATGTAAGGGTGTATTCGTTGAATAGTGCAATGCCCGATAAACTTGAAAAATTTTACATGAGTAATTTCAAAAATTGTGAAAAAATTTTTTTTATGGATATTTTTCTATAGAATGAAACTCAAATAAAACAGAGGAAATATACAGGATATTTTTACACGTAATTAGGGAAATGATGAGGAAATAAATTCTTTCAAATGAAATTAATGTAGGCATTATATTGAATTCAATATTGAAACGCTTTAAATTCACAAAATCGCAAATCGAAATATATATTGCATTTCCAACAGCATAGTTGAATTATCAACCGAAAAAGATCAACCGAAAAAGAAGAAATTCATCAAAGATGAATGTTTTACAAAAATATGAATTGTTTTTTTTCCTGTAACTTAAAATATCAGTATAGTGTAGATACTCATACACAATAAAGATATAGAGGGCGTCTGAACTATGCTCAGGGATATCATTGTCAGGATTGTGACTGATGTGTGTGGTATTGCGGCTTAGGAAGAATGACTGGTGATACTTGGTGTGATGATGAAATCCACGTAGCCGTTAACAAAATGAAGCAAACATATCTAACAAAGTTGAATACTACAGCCAATTAGCGATGACGGGAGAATTATACTAGAAAATTAATTTTGGGACAAAAATAGAAAAGTAACAATTGTGGTTGAAGAAATCAGGGATAAAATCAAAGCAGAAGAAGTGAAAAAAAAAGGAAAACGCTTCCGAAGGATATAAAAACTTATTTTATTGGCAAGTGCGCAAGAACAAGAAGAAAGGAAGTATTAATGTAGAGTTTGTCGATATTAGACAGAACAAGGGTTAAATTGTGTAATATAGACAGAATACTAGATGTTCCGAGAGTCTGTTTCAAGGAATTATTGGGAAGTAAAGCTATTCAGGGCAGCATGACTGTGACATAGAACACGACATGTCAGATAAATCGGTTGAAAGAATCAGTGTCTCTGATGAGATTATAGATATAATTAAGAATTCAAAGAATGCCAAAGCTAATGGTGTAGATGTTATTTACGCTGAATTCATTGAATACGATTACGAATATATACATCATAGGCTATGCGAGCTGATTCCCTTATGTGTCGAGATGGGGAAAGTTCCAGATGTCTGAAAAAAGGCGATCATCGTCCCAATACACAAAGGAAATGAAGATAAAAGCAACTGCAATAAATACAGAGATATCGTAAGCAAAATATATCCAAGAATACTTATTAACAGGGTAATGAAAGTAACAGAAGAAAGGATCTGGAAAATATAATGTGGACTCATGCCAGGAAGATCAAAAGTTCTCAATATATGCAGGTAGCAAAACGAGTGTGAGAGCAAATGGGGAACTGTGTAACTGGTTCGATATTAGGCAAGGTGTTAGACAAGGATGCGTTATGTCCTCTTGGCTGTTTATTATATTCATGGATATGTGTTTTAGAATGGCTCATCGTCAACGAAGGAGGTGAAATCTCAGGATCGAGTAGATGCGTGGGTTACAGTTTGCAGTTGATAAGGTTTTCATGGTAGAGTCAATCGAAGTCTTACAGAGAATTTCGAGCAGGCTGAATACTAGTATGAAGAGCATGTGTCTCAATGTTAACGTGAATAAAAATAATTATGATATTTGAAGAAAAGTGTGAGAAAATAGCATGCAACATTGTCTTAGACGATAAGAGGATAGAACAAGTTGCTAAGTATATGTATTTTTTCAGTTTATTTACTAATGACGGAAAGATTGATGAAGAGCTATTAAGTCGTATAAACGAGGGTAGGAAGGTTATCGGCAGGGTAGGAGTTATTGCCCGAAATAAGGATATAACAAATAAAGCTGAAATTGCGATGTATAATTCTGTCCTTATACCTACTGTGCTGTACGGTAGCAAGACCTGGACCCACCGAGAAGAGGATACGAGTAAAATTAGCGCAATTTGCATGTTTTTTCTGCGCAATATGTGCGGTGAGACACTAATGGACAAAGCCAGTAATGAGAGAATTCTCAATGAATGTGGTGTAGAGGAGAGACTGGTTGTCAAATGTGAAAGAAATTCGTTGAGATGGCTTGGGCATGTTGAGAGAATGAAAGATGAATGACTGTCAAAACAAGTATATATAGGTAAAGTAAATGGTAGGGTATCCAAGGGCAGACCTAGGGAAGAATAGTGAGAATGTGTGAATGAGACCCTGGATCGAAAATATGTAAACAGCCACAGAAACATAAGAGCTTGCATGCAGAAATGCATGGACCTGAAGGAAGCTTAAGACTATGTTAGTACAGAAAAGTGTGGCGGCAAATAGTTTATGAAAAATGCATGATGAAGAGTTTCGGTGGGGTGAATCATGCCTGAAGCGAAAGACTTTGGATACTAATGAGCCCGAGTGGAGAGCTTTATATGGTGACATTGTGAAGCTCTTCGCCTGGGGTGATTGCTAGGGAGATTGATAGCGACCTGAGCCGGAGCAGTGTCGCGCAAGGAACTTGTCACATAAATAAACAACACGGGAATTTTAGATTATTCTAAAAATGTATACCCCCCTCCCCTCTATACCGCTTCGTACAATTCCCTCCCTCGCCGAGTGAGTCACGCTTACCCTGAAAGGGATATTGCTTGATGGTATAATTATGTATTTTTTGAAAATTGTAATCTCTTGCAAAAATGTAACTATTTGACCATACTCGGGGTAATGAAAGTTGTCGTTCCTGGTGGACAATACAAATTCAAACGTTTCTGATTTTCATAATGTAAACCTTGTTGTTAAGATAAACTTACTATGTTATGCCTTGATTATCATAAATCAATAAAATATTAGTTGAAATTGACACAAGAAGCTCAGTAAATGGTGATATCGTCAAGATTCCATTCCGCCTGATGCCTGTCAAGCATCCCAATTCCCAACTCATGGAGGCTGGCAATTGGCGCGACTTCAAGCGCTCATTACTAATAGCCGCGGTGCTCGTTGCCAAAATGGCGTATTAAGTGTTTTCCCTGCAAATGTGAACTGAAGAGACTTATGATAAGGCGGAGGAAAGCGCACTAGACCCGGGAGCAAGGCACCTGTCGTCTCTAAATCTCGCTACTTAAGTCGAGGCTGCGTCACGCTGTTGGAAACAGGGAGCCTGTCCCTGCTGTATCGTGTTTAATTGGCTAGCGTGCGGTTGCCGCACACTATTTATAGTAACGAGTCATTAGTCCATTACTTGCAATAAACAGTTGCACGTACGCCAAGTATGTACAACGTGCGCACACTTTGATCTGATGTCTTGTCTTGTTTTGTTCAAGAGGATTGCCTTCTTGCAGCGCGATTCGCGGATAAAGACGCGCGTTACTAATCTCATAATCAAGAAATCGATCCTTCAGGTCGTGCACCTCCTGCTTCTCGTAAACAAATTTTTTGTTCAGGAATTCTAATTCGATTGACACATTAATTCCTGAGAAATCAACATGTATATTGTAATTTATAATGATATAAGCACTCAGACATTTTTTTCTTTGACATTTTTCCCGACATTTTAAGTCCAGGTCAAGTCTTATAGGTAGAAAAACCATCAGGGATGGCATTTTTGGAGTTGAAACTTTGAAAACCTGCTTTTCGAAAGAAACGCATTTAAAATTGGCGAGTGTCATTATAGCGATCGTTCATATACTCTGTTACGCGTTCTTCTTTTGTATCCTTTTGTATCTTTGTACCCTTTTTCACTCCACGGAAACTATCTTTTCATCTTTATTTGAGCAAAAGAGAAACGCTTAAAGTAGTTTATGAATGATCCCTAAGTGCACATATTTAATTTTTTGTTAACACAAAAAAAATTATCAACTTTTGGCCACTTCCGGGACATAAGTATAATTTTACAAGATACAGTAGATATAGATTGAAGTACATATATGATTCCCCATCAAAACCCTGAAATCAGTATACCTTTAACTTCCATTCACAAAAACATGAATATCTTCCAAACTACGATCGACGAACGTAAAAAATAAAATATCATAAATAATGAAACAAAATGAGAGTAAAATTAAATACAGTATTCTTATATATCCAAGAAAAAAATTCAAAAGTTCCAACAGTCAGGAAAAAATAGGGTGGTCCAAAAAAATGATTTCTTTGATATTTTAAAATCTCATCCCCTAATTTTGTGTCATTTGGTAGAAAAACATTCCTAATTTGTTGGCTTTTTGGAGAAAAGAAAACAATTACTACGTTACATTATTTTAATTCAAATATTAAAAAACAATTTTTTTTTAAATTCTAGTATCACAAAGTGATATTTTGATGAAAGTTCGGAATGAATGCACGTTTAAATATTTGAACCATATTTAGGGTTATACATTATACTTTTTTTTCATCAAGGGCACCTCCTTCCTCCATTTGATTCCAAGTCCGAAAAAAGAAATTCCGTATTTTTTATTTTTTTTTATTTTAACAGGTGCCGGTTTTGACATATGGGTTTGACATCCCTAACACACCCCCACTGTGTCTTGACAACTAAGTTTGAACCCAAAAATGTAATTTCATTATAAAATCGACCTTTTGAGCACTTCAACTAGTTGGGTAAAAATAAAAAAATTCTACATTATTGTTAGTAAGATCTTTTATCAACTTGGCTCTTACAAGTAGCTCAAAACTGTTTGAGAACCCGAAAGTTTTGAATACTCGGAAAATGTCGAGCTTTTCGGTAAGCTCGAGCTCATCTCGACTCGACTCGAAACTAATAAAGTCGACTCGACTCGTTCGAAGTTCAACATTAGAGTTTTTTGTACACCCCAAGAACTATTGAATTGATTCTTTGAAGGTTCTATACAATTTTATTAAAAATTGGGAGTCTGTAATATAGTAAAAATATATGTAAGTTCGAATCAGAGAAAAATAATTCACTGAATCAAATCACCCAGGTCGGCTGTCTTTTGACATTCTCTTAATGTTCATAATTTCTGTAAGACCACAAAATACCAGAAATCATCGAAATTCCACATAAAGTCAGTCCTATAAACGAAGTCATTGAGTTAATTTTCTAAGGACTTATTACAACAACAAAAACTGAAATTTCAGTATATTCTTAAATTATTATTATCTCCCGAAATATCCATCAAGGTGGATTATTTCGTGGAAATAGAATGACAATAATAGGACGGAATGTAGTTAACAGAGGATCATATGGTAAGATATACGTATAATCGCATACGATACAGTCATGTTAGATTAGTAGACCATATGACCGGATTGACGCAATAGCCCAATGACTGATGATTAATAGGCTCTCCTTTCCTGAAGCTAATTACTAATCTTTAGGAGACCCAGAACGAATGAGAATGAGAAGACATGGCATTAATTTATTTCCACTTTGAAACCTAGCCAAATTTTCGAGCTCTTTGAGCAAAATCAACATTCACGTCCTAGATTAGGAACTGCTTCTCTAATTTCCTCTGTGCTCACGATGATTATAATTTTATGCGTGAAAAAAGTTAATCAAGTCTGATTTCAAAATTGGATTCGGATGAATGTACAACATGTTGGTTGAACCAACCCTAGAATATTGTCATTACATAGGCAACAAAATATTTGGTTGACCCTAGAAAACTTGTTGGTTAGCAACATTTGGTTGAGCATAGTATATCTTTTGATTTACCCTACCAAATATTTTAGTTGATTCAAGTAAAACTATTAGTTTCCTTGTCTTCAAACTTAAGTGCACTATTCCTAAAAGATAGCCAGATGACGCCACTTATTGTCACTTCAGCAAAACAGCACATTATACGCTTTGCCTGGGCTATTCGCTTTGTTTCTTTTTAATAAAAAGAAGCTACGTTTGACGCTTTTTACTTATGAAATCATACTTTGAAATCTCAAGCCCTGTGCTATCATCAGAAGATCTATCGAACCGACCCCCGATTTTTAAGGCGCGTTCTGCATTACCGATGAGAGGTATGTTAAGAGAGAAAATTGAGTTCACAACATGATTGTAGACGTTGCCAAATGCTCATAACAAATGGCATATTGCAAAGTGCACAAGATGTAGATAATTTAATAAGTAGGGAAGTTTACATAGCAATGAGCTTTACCAAGAAGCCAAGAGCGAATCCAATGTCGCACGACGATTCCGCAGCGTACGACTGCACGGGCCATAGGCAAAGTCGGTATCTTCAGAGAGGCGCAAACTGCGGCTAATGTTGTTTTAATTAAGTAGGCGGTTAGTGGAAAGAATATAAGCTTCGTGATCCTTCTTTTCACTCGTCTTGTCTATTTCCAGAGGTGCTGTACACACATGACACGTGTCTCTCGTATGCTCAGACGCGATGGACGATTTCGCCTGACTAATCGCTCTCTTCCAGTCCCTCCCGCGTGTGGTAGACAGAGAAGGAAATAAAGAGAATAAAAGGAAAGAACGAAAAATAATTAGAGTAAGAGAGAAGTAATGAGAGCAAAAGCGAGAGAGGACAGATTCTGCAGACATCCTCATGATCTCTTTCTTCGAAGCCTGTCGACCCCTCCTCAAAAAGAGCTTTTCGAATGCAGTTAACTATGTACCGGCAACGACACAGTAACACTGTTGTTCATTGTCAAGCTGACGTTTGCAGAAGATGTTCACGTGCAACAGGATATTCTCGTCATCTGCTGAAACAAGTTGGATGCTAATTGCAGGAGGTGTGTGGAAAAGGGGTCTTTGAGGTCGCATCTAAATACATTTAGTAGTTGGGACAGCATAATAATGCAAAGTCAGAAAAGGGGAGAGATTTCTTGAAAACCCATTATGGAGAAGAAGAACCTAAATGCGTTCTTGCTTTTTTTCATGAAAAAGTCGACAATATAGATTATACTCAGAAAATATGCATGTCCGCGTGTCGAGACTTTCAGAGCTGAAACTCATAAGCATCATAATGATCATGAAATTGTTTCTAAAATAAACATAAACATTGAGTAACAAAGTTGATGGTGAAGTAATAACATGTGTATTACTGATCACAAAAATTGTGACTTTAATGTGAGAATTGCAAAATCTCAGTCATATTTTTTGAAGATTTGACCGAGCATCAACGGTCATCATCAGACAGTAATAATGGGATAGTACCAAACCTGCGTAACAAAGGTAAGAAAATATAAATATATAAACGAATGGCGCATTTATTTAATGAGCAAAGATAAAACAGATAAGGATAAAAAACATATAAAATAAAACATATTGATATTTTGACTGCGTCTGCAGAGCGGGCATAAATGAATAAATAATATTCCAGATTTTGACACATGCAGATGTTTTTACGTGTGTATCCATGTCATCCCGCACTCGAGCTGAAGGCAGGACACAATACATGTAAGATATAAAATACGTCAAGGTTGGTTATAATTAGCCATATTATATTACTAGTATATATATATATATATATATATATATATATATATATATATACATATGGAATTAGTGACGCCATGGTACATCGTGTCTCACCGAGGCACGTGCAGGTATACGTATGTCCTAAATGTCCACTTAAATTAATAACAATCGATCTAATTTTACAACTTTTTATAACTTGTTTTATCTCAATATATTTGATTGTATATATTTTCTATCCTAATCTGTTTTATCTTTGCTTACTACACAAATACATCATCTATCTAATTGAGTAACAAAGTTAATTTCGTTCCAAATGAACAACGGATTTTGCTGATGTATCAGCACTGACCAATTCCCAAAGGTAACTCTATCGGGGTTGATATAGGTCAGAGAATTCTAAAAAGTTAGGGAATGTAAGCGAAAAGCTGAAAGAGTCAGGAAACTGTTGATAAACTAAAATTAAATTAAATTATTTTGTTGAAAATTAAAAAATGTTGTTAGAAAGTCATTCTTTTTGGTTGGAAATTCAACTGTTTTGTTGAAAATTCGTCTTTTTGGGTTAAAAATTCATCTTTTTTTGTAGAACTTGCATGTTTTTATTCAAAAATCACAACTGCTTGGTTGAAAATCAATCTTTTTTGCTTGATAGTTAAACTATTTTGATGAAGATTCATTTTTTTTATTGAATTCAACTGTTGTTGGTTAAAAATTAACATATTTCTCGGTTAAAATAGTGGTAATAATTTCGAAAATTTTTTAATTCATTTAATTAAGCGCTACCTAATTTAAAAATGTCTAATGCAATATTCTAAACAATTGTCCTGATATGTTTGTGTGTGTGTGTGTGTGCGTGTGTGTATGTTTGTATGGTCATGCGGATGCATGTGTGTGTGCGGATGTCACACGTCACACTTTTTTGTGAACACGATAACTTGAAGACAGTTGCAGATAAATTGATGAAATATAAAGTACTATTTTCACACTAGTAACTTGAAACTGACCAAAGGATTTCTATAAATATCTATTACATTTTTCGCGTATTATATTATTTTAAAAATCGGTTTTTTATAATAAAGCTTTTTTCATTTACATTACATATGATTCAAAGCTGATACTATAACTGAATGATTCTTAGCCTTGAGACGAATCGATTGACCTATAATATGGATATATTTTATTAAAGAGTAAGGAAGTTATATTCACTTATATTATTTTAAAAATCCATTTCTATAGCAGCAATTTTCTCATTCACATAATTTAAAGTTGATGCAAGAATAGAAATGATTCATTGATTTGAGACGAATCGATTGTCCTATAATATGAATACATGTTATTGAAGAGTAAGGAAGTTATGGTCATTCATTATATTCAAACAATTGGTTATTTATAATTAAACTTTATTGATTAACGTGATTCGAAATTGATGAAAGAATGAAAAATATTGCTTGATACGAGACAAATCTATTGACCTATAATGTTAATACATTGTCTTCTAGAGTACGAAAGTTATGGATATTTATCTAATTTGAAAAATCTGTTTTAAACAGAGAAGCTTTTTTCATTTACATAATTCAAAGTTCATACAAGACTAGAAAAGACACCCTGATTCGAAATGTTTTGACCGACCTATTTTTATTTTGTTATTTTGACTTCCTGTATGAAGTAGCAAACATATTTGTTATAATTAAGCATAATGAGGAAGTAAAACGCTCATCAAATGAGCACCATTTCGTGTGATGAAGAATGCTCTGCATTGCATCTTTAATATCCACAGAAACTAACCTTCAATATCTAGATGGCTGTCATATAGTTAAAAATTATTATATATATTAACCTAAAACAACTACATGTAGATGTTATGCATGTTAAGGATAACCATCCTAAGATATACATGTTGAGGGTAAACATCCAGTTTTCTCCGTGGGATGTTTAGCTACCCTGTATATAAAACCAAAGAATAATTCATACGACTCTTACGATTTGTCTTGAAAATCGTGACTTATAATAAGAGAAATTTGATAACAAAAAGGTATATCGTAATACGAGCAGCTGCACGAGTAAATAAGAGGCGGAAATTAAACAATGACTATGTACAACCTGCAAATCAACCCACGTAACCCGTTCTTCTAATTCGAGTTAAACTTGCACGTTCTCATTTTGTAGGGAAAATTAAGGAATTTTTTTCCTTGTTTCTAATTATCGAATGAAGCGTTTCGTCGGAAGCCGTGCTAAGGTTCCTACACCTGCTTTCTTCTCTACTTACATTTCCGCCGTCCTCTTCGGCGAAGTAATTTGGTAGAACCTCATATGTTAATCAACGTCGCAGTTGCAATCGCACCAGGAACTCATCTGCTTATTCTACGAGTCTGCATAACAGTTTCTATACTAGGCACGACAAGGCAATTTCGTCGCGCCTTGCCTCTCCTTTTCTTCTCTTTTCTCTATACCATTGCCGCCTTTTACTTTTATCAACGCCGCGATCGCCTCGTTCGTAATCGTTTTAATCGCACCCCTGCGATGCCATAGACAGGTCGTTATACGACTATTATGCCACACGTGCGCTATCCTCTTTTTAAAAAGAAGTGCAAAAATTCATCAAAAATTCTGGATAAAGAAGGATCAGTGAGAAATACAATGAAGATCGTTTTATGTAAAGTGGTTTGCACACTAAGATACCGTCCGTGAACTACGCTACCAATTTGAGGGGGGCGGGGTGGGGGTGGGGGTGCGTCAAAAAACTACGGTTGGTAACAAGGGGGTCGGCGGAAGTAACTTTGCGAACATAGATAATATTTTGTACATTTCCTGATAATAAATATTAACCAAGTTTGCGAATTTTTCGAAAGATGCCCTGCATTGGTTATTTATTTTGTTAAGAATGTTTATTTTATTGGGTATTCAACCATTTTGTTAAATGCATCTTTTTAATCAAAAACTCAGAAGATTTTGTTGAAAATTAATTCTTTTGAATTGAAAATTCATCTTCCATGGTAGACAAGTCATCTTTCTCGGTTCAAAATGAACTTCTTTGTAGAACATTTAACTGTCTTCAAAAAAATCTGTATTTATAGCTTGAAAATTCAACTATTTGGTTGAAGTTCAACTATTTTGTTGAAAATATGTACTTTTGGATCATTATTATTATTAATGTAATTATATCATTAAGCCATTTCCCTTCCAGGGTAGGCGTGACTCGCTCGGTTGGAAAATAGTAATGTGGGGAAAGAGATAGAGATTTTTCAGATTGATTTAGAATTTTTGTGTTATTTATTTTAATAATAATAATATATAACATAATATAATATATAATAATAATACAGTTAATATATTTTTTGAATTAATTTCTCAGGCTTAAGATGGTTAAGTTATGGTTATATACCATTAAGCCATTTTTCTTTCGGGGTAAGCGTGACTTGCTCGGTGAGGAAAGAAGCAATGTGAGGTAGGGGGTATAGATTTTTTAGATTGATCTAGAAATCTCGTGTTATTTATTCAAATGACATGTTCGTTCCGCAACACTGCTCCGACCCAGGTTGCTGATCAATCTCTCTAGCGATCACCCCAAGTGAAGAGCCTCAACCAATGGTTATGTGTGGTTCCCCACTTGGGCCCATTGGTATCCAAGGTCTTCGTTTCAGGCGTCATTCACTCTATTGTCACTCTATTTACAAACTATTTGTCGCCACACTTTTCTGTCCTGGCATACTACTCTAGCTTCCTTTACGTCCATGCATTTTTCCATGCAAGCTCTTGTGTTCCTATGACTCCTTATGTCTCTTCGGATTAGTGTCTCATTCACAGATTCTAACCATTCTTTCGGCGGTCTACCTCTGGGCATTCTGCCATTTGTTTTATCTTTATACACTTGTTTGGTCAGTCGTTCATCTTTCATTCTCTCAAGATGACCGAACCATCTTAACTGATTTCTTTCACATATGTCTAGTATTGTCTCTCCTGTACCACATTCTTTGAGGATTATCTCGTTTCGGACTTTGTTCATCAGTCTTTTCCCGCATATTGTACGCATAGGTTTCATGCCAATCGCGTTAATTTTACTCTTGTCCTTTTCTTGGCAGGTTCACGTCTCGCTACCTTATAGTACAGTTGGTACAAATATAGAATTATGTATGGCCATTTTACCTTTCTTTTATATACTTCTGAGAATGGACACTGCTCTATCGATAACCTTCTTACCCTCATTTATGCGTCTTTATAACCCCCCCATCTATATTTCCGTCGTTAGTGAATAGGCTACCCAGATATACGTACGTATCAACTTGTTCTAATCTCTCATCATTTAGGACAATGTTGCACATTGTTTTTTTTATATTTTCCTTCAAACACCATCATTCTTGTTTTATTTACGTTAATTTTGAGGCCACGTTTTTCATGCTTGTATTAAGTTTATTGAACATTCTTTGCAAGTCCTCGATTAATTCTGCCATAACAATCTTGTCATCTGCCAAACCTAACCCACGTACCCTCACTGTTTCGAGATCTACACCTTCTTCATCGAAGAGGGCCATTCTCAGAAACTTACTCATAAATATGATAAATAGCCATGATGACATATTATCAATTCGCACAACCTGTGAGGTATGTACTCGCCACCGTGTTTAAGCAATACAGCGCTAATACTGTCTATACCATTAGCATTTCCGTTTTTTAGCCGTCTCTAACCTCAATAACACATACTTTTTCAATTGGGTTCTCTAATGCATTATGTTTGATGTCGCAGTTCTGTTGTCCTATAGCTTCACCTCCTCCTAATGTTTTTGGTAATATTGGTACAATGGTTTGAATGGATAATAAATGTATCAAAGTTTCATTTAAAATATTTTATCTTTAATTCTATGGTTGGGAAGAATGGTTTGGTCAAATAAATAAACATTTTATGCGAAAAGTATTTAATTAATGAAAAATCCGTGGACGGGTGATTTGGCGCATACATTTAGTCGCATGCGATTTTGTACAAAACTGTGGAAAAACAGTGCAAATTGCTTGTCAAGTTATGTACAGGTTTGAGTTGCTCATTACCAAATCTTTCCCCATTACTTATACAGTGACTGACCACGAGAACATAGTGCTTAGCATAGGCCAATGATTTAATTATTGGCGTCTGAAATCTGGTGAGTCATTGGCCACGGTGGTCTTTAAATTGCCTTTTGATTGACCTAGATTAAACATATCATACAAAGTAAAAAAAAAAATTTACATATTCTTTAAAAAGTTAAAATATTCAAAATGTGTTTCAGCAAAGATATTAGTCATTTTCCTTTCAGATATAGTGCCAATCATTATGTTTTCGCTTTAAAAAAGCTATCACAACTACACTGAAAAAAAGGATGACTTGTACCAAGTGAATTTTACTTGGCTGAAGTAAGTGAAAGTCCTGTTTATTTTCAAAGAAATATTTTTTTGAGGCAAATAAAAATATGCACTTTGAGTGAAAAAAAGAATTTCTTTCAGCAAGACAAATTTTAATAGGATTAAGTTAATAATGTTTGATTCAATGAACGACCTATTGGTCGGAAGGAAATATTTCTTTAAATCAAAGAAATAATAATTAAAGATGAAAGTATTCATTTTAAACCAAATAAATGACTCATTGTTCCATTTGAATGTGCCATGAATAGGAATAAATATTTCTTTGAGATGAGAATATGTGAATTGATGGAAAGAAATATATTTTAAAGTCAAGCAAACATTTTATAGGCTCACAAAACTATTTCTTCGCATCAAGTTTTTGAGTATTTGAAGCAACAAAATATCCCACTGATTCAAACAAATATTTCTTTGGCCTGCACCATGCGCGAGTGCAATAAAGTAGTTTGTACTTCAACTGTAGTACATATTTTCCTAAATGAACAAATGGATTCTTTCAGCTTAAATTATAATTAACATTGTTATTATTACACATATTTAATTCAAACAGAGCACATAATTTAAAATCTCGATTCATTTCTTTAGATCAACAAAAGATGTGTGTCTGGTTTAAATAAAAATTACTTCTAATAAATAATATTTTCTTGATGCTAAGAAATAGGATTCAAGTAAATGCATTTTCTTGGTTCCAGACATTCTTTTTTTCAGTGTACTATAACAAAGATCATTTTTTACAAGAGTAAATGGTGATATAAATTATCAAGGTAGTAATCAAGTACCGATTAATCTATATCATAAAAAATGGTTTTAGATAACAAATATCATTAGATTAAAACAAAAGTTTATTTGTTTCAAACCTCAGAGATTGTTTAGACCAGGTACACGCAAATTGTCGAATACTATCTAGCATAAGCAGAATGTTTGATTATTAGTTATTTCTTTTTCCCAAAACATCAACCATGCAAAGACAAAAAAGTACTATTTCTTTAAAATAGATGCATTTTTTAATCATGTTTATTATTTGAGAATTTAAAAAATTCACCAGTATGCAAAATTTTAACATTGATGTTTTTTACGCAGGATAAAGACTTTACTAAAAATTACGTTATAATGAATTCGTTCATTTCGAGACTTACCTGCGCCCTAGTCTATAAGTAACTAATTTAAATGTTAAAAAACGCAATTTTTTCAATAAATTGTCGGAGAATATACTGTATGTGATAAAGGGGTAGTATCTGAGTATTCTGGAGATTATAGTATTCAGATTCATTTTTTATTATCATGGCTTAATGGTATAATAATAATAATAATATAAATTATTTCCATACAAAAAAATTATAGTATTATTAATTATTGATTATAATAATTAGTTTGATTTCAGCTTTTGAACATTTTCTATGAATAAAATTTTCTCAAATAAAAATAATTATCAATGCAGTATTTTTTTAGTCTCGCAAATTCATTTTTCTTAAATATTGAAGTACTCATATTTGAGCTAAAAGTAAGACCTTCGTTTCACAGTTATTTCATATTCTACACTTTTTAGAATTATTGTCTCAATCATAAGGTGAAAAATTCTCTGGTTATTATTATCATAAATAGTTATTTAGCTAACAATGCTGCAACATTGTTAGCTAAAAAAAGCTGGTCTCAATTTGAGTCGGATATTGATCCCAAAATTGAGATGCACCCTTTTATCATCAAAAAGGACTTAAATTGAGTTTTCAAACAAAATGAAACTACATGAAGTTCCCCTGACGACGGCTGAAGTAAGACCAAAAAAAAAAGAAAACGCAGCGAAACTAAGCCTAACTTTTTTATGTTTGTTATCGTAATATTCGCGATATACTTTTTCACAAAATATTTATCTGTCAATAATAAACAAACTAATATGAGAATAATTCTCTAACAAATAATTATTGTATGTAGACAAAAAAATGCCAGTAAAAATAAACAAACACTATGGATTTACACAGGCGAGATTATAATTAAATTTAAATGAATAAGAAATGTAAGGTTTACTTCTGTCGGTATTGTAGGTGGCCTAAAATAAATTACAGTTACCTTATGAGGGTATAGTCAGTAGTGAAAGGGACTGCGCGCGTTTCCATGGTTTCCATTAGTGGATAAGAGAGACCAGCGAATGAAGCAGCACTTGTTACCAACTGGCGGTAGAAAACTTTCATACCATCTGCAAATAATACTTGCATTTTATTATTCATCTTTTATAGAAAGAAACAACATTTTTTAATTTTTTGCATTACAGGATGTAACTTTTATTTCGTGTAGTTATAAAAAAGGGAATAAGTATTTTCAAGTATTAGGTTAAAAACATGTATCAAGTTAACAAGCTTAAGGCCTTTGAGTATAGATGGCAGACGTACCACAAAAAGCGTAATTTTTCAAACCGCTTACATTTCTCTTTACTGAAGTATCGTTTTATAAGACATTGAAAATGTTTCTAAAATATTTTCGCTATGACTTGAAGTATGCTTAGGTATACTGATAGCTATAATCCATTTTTTCCAGCCAAATAATTCTCAACAAATAATCTGCCAATAATAAATATATTTATTTGAATAAGACTGAACGTTAAATAAGTTTAAAAATATTATCTTAAAAATGAGAAATGAATGTTGATGGATAATCATGCCAAACTCAAGAACGTGATAATTTTAATCTTCCGCAACCTTCTAAGAAGCTGTTACGCTACTGAAATTGGATGGCAATTTTTCAAGTGAGATTTTAACGAGAAATAACTGAGAAATGCAATATCCTTTACTAGCCAACTTTTTATCAAAATACTTAAATAAATTGATCGATTCTGGAAATAACGGATACATAAACTTCATACCTTCATAAACTTTAAACGGTTTTATCTATCGCTAAAAAGTATTCGCCACGAATCGTCAAACACGCTATTTAATAGTGAGCCTAGCTGCACGCTATTAAAATTCCGTCTTATCTTTTATACATTTATGACTTGTATATTTCATGTCATTTAATATGATTTCTATTTTTAATATGGAAATCATCCTTCAAGAGACAAAAATTTCTCTTCCTGGATTATTATTTGTTAAATATCATTTTTTCTATTTCTATTGAAGATACTTTATGATAAATTCGACCGGATTGCTCATTTTAACAACTATAATATGTAATATATTTATATTACCTACTAAATTATAATTGTGACCGAATACAAAATTTACTTATCACATGATAAATTGGAAATTCCTGCATTTGTCGTGATTGGGTCTCTCCTCGTTCCGCATAAAAATCGATTTCTCCTCGCAGTCGGAGAAATCGTTTTTTATGAGAATCGAACACGCAGGAGCAGTTGCTTTTTCCTTAAGTAACAAGCATCGTTCAAAACGATCTTCAAACGTCATAGCAAGATATGATAGTCACCTTTTCAACGAGTTTTCTTTTTTTTTTGAGAATTACAAAAACAGAGAATCCGTTTCATTAATCGGGTTTTCAATTAACGGTAAGTGGCAAGATAAAAATATTAAATGACTCTTATTACTCAACCGATAGACTTGGGATAAGCTGAACGAGTTGGCCGCAATCTCAATGTTTAACGTTGTGGGGTGTAATAAGAATAAGAAGATATCAACTTTGAGAAATTATGTATTGATTAATATCGATTTGTCGCATTCAACTATATCTAAAACGTGAAAATGTCATGGAAATTTACTATGTAAAATAATTCTGGGCAAATAATTGATTTGCCAATTCAGAAGATAGGATTATATTTATAGTTTTGAGCTGTTTGAATTATTGAATAAAGGTGAAAGTTTGATTTTCAAAAGAATTGAAAGGGACATTCATATGAGAAAAGATTTATAATGGTTATTTTGGTGAAAATAAAATAAATATATTTACATTTTTTAATAAAGAGCGATTCCATTTCAAATCATCTGAAAATTTTTATCTTTTGTTAATAATTTTGACAGAAATTCTAGTATCTGTTTTCTTAGGCGTTGAGAAAAAAAATGTAAAATAGTTTTTGAAGACTTCAAGAAACTTAAGAAATATTCAAAATTGAAAAGTTCGGTCCTTTTTTTGAACTTTTATAACTTTGACGATTTTGATGATATTCATATGTATTTTTTGACTAATCATAATGAAACTTAACTGTGGAGAATTGTTCTTTGAAAAAAAAATTCAAAAACTTTTTAAATTTTTTGGAGACAAATTTTTAAACTGAATTTTTGAAAAAAATCCATTTTTGATTTTCTTTACATTTTTTGCATGTTTTTTTTTCTCAAAGTCCTATAAATATAAAAATGGGATCGTCCTTAGTTTTTGTGAAATAATTAAAAACGTATGCCGAGAAGATGCACATGATGTGAAAACCATGCAAACAATAGACGAATATTGTACTCGCATTTTTATATTCATAGGGCTTTTTAGAGGACATTGTAAGCTATCTATAAAAAAAATTTAATTAAAAATGCTCTCCAAATCTGAATCAGTGAGAAGTCACTGATTGTCAGTGAAATCTCACTGATTCAAATAGCTAGAATCCGGTCTCTGACAACCAGTGAAAAGTTACTTATTCATTCAGTGAAAGTTTCACTTTTGAATGTTGGCAGCACTGCGCACAACGTCAATTTAGCCGTCATAATAAAATAAGATTTTAGTAAATTCAATGCAATAATCATAGTAAAAACTTAAAACCCATAAATGTGATCAAATATTAAAGAATGTGGAAAGATTTGATGCTTCTAAATGACAAAAAACCGCACATATTTCTCTACTTTCAAGATTCGACTGTCATGTACACACCCGTCAGGTAAGTACTTTTTATACGAGTTAGAGTATATTTTACCGACAGTAAATTCAGCACGATTTTTGCCACGTAAGTAAAAGAATAACAACAACGCTTTCCTTCAAAACTTAGAGGTTATGTCTCGCATGATTTACGCTGGTGTTACTGAACTGATTAGTGAAAAGTCTGGAATCACTGATTTAATCAGTGAAATGTCCAACTAATATTTCAATAAGTGCATTTATCACTGATTCATGTTTAGAGACTGGATTTTTTCACAAAAAATCAGTTTAAAAAATTGTTTTTGAAAAATGCAAAAGGTTTATGAATTAAAAAAATATATTTCTTTAAAACTGCGTGTTGATATGAACAATTTAAAGAAAAATAATCTTAATATCATTGAAATAATAAATGTTATGAAAGTTAATACTAACTGTGAACTCGATCTCGAGTGTTTCCACTTTGTTTGTATTTTCAATTATATGGTGCTCATTTTACGAGCACTTTGCTTCCCGTTAGCAAATGTATTTGCTTCCTCATAGAAGAAGCTTTTGTTAGTTTTTTAATTAATGGACAAACCAAAGTCTTCATTTCGATCAATTTAAAAATAGAAATTCACAAAAAATTTTAAATTGCGAAGTAGTACAAAAAAATTTTTAAACACAAAGACAAATTAGACAAATCAAATTTGGTATTCGAAATGATAATTTTTTTATCTGAAAAAGAAAAGGGGAAAATTGTGTCGCACCCTGTCCCGTTCCCAGCTTTATGATTTCTTTACAAAAATGGTCAAGAATTATTCTATTTGAAAATTTATGACCAAAAAGTCTTTTCTATTCATGCGTCAACTTTGAATGATGTCGATGAAAGAAGTTTTACTATAAAAAACCGAGTTTCAAAATATTATCGAGTGCTACAAAAATGCAATAAATATTTTCAGTAATCTTTCATTCAATTTCAAGATATTAGTGGTGAAAACAAGTCCTCCAAATTTCATCAATTTATCTGCAACCGTTTTTAAGTTATCGTGACCCAGAAAAGTTTGACATTCGCACACGCATCCACACACACATCCTGACAATTGCTTAGAACATTGTATTAGTCATTTTTAGATTGAGGATGGTTTAATTAAATGAACTTAACATTTTTGGAAAATGTTATCCTCACAAAGCTTCCTCTATAGTTTTTTATTATTAGGTTCTTAATAGGTGAAATTCTTCAGATGATTTGACATGGAATTACTCTATATAAACTATATATAAACCTGAAAATATTTATAATCAAATTTATAATCATTTCTTCCTGCATGGGCTTTTTTCAGTATCGCATTAACATCGATTTTTAAGCTGGAACCAAAATGGTATTAAAAAATCTGGATTTAAAAAGCTCAAAATTTCTTAAAATTCTTAACAATATTGCACAGTACCTTTTTTTAAAAAAATTCAACTGAGATAATCAACTTTCTTCTGATTAATGTGGCTTCTTTTGAAGGAAAATTTCAATAATATATTATAAAAATTATACAATTTTTTCTCAAAGTTTTATCAAATGCTTTCAAAATTGAATGTCACCCAAAATTATGTTATTTTTTCATTTCGCAAGAAGCCTTTTTGCTGCTCAAAAATTAAGCAATGTTCATGGAAATGCCATCAAACTGATTTATCAATGTTTGCCTATCTTAATTCTTGCAGAAAAAATTCAAAATTTTTTTTTAGTTCAAGTACTAGTAGTGATAGTATACGTAGTGTCTATATGTCCGGACGCAACTCACATGCCCTTCCCCTTCTGTAAAGATTTTTTAAAAATTCCTGAACTATGAATAAATTGAAATAAATTTTTGAATGACCTTGAACGATGAATAAACTTATTAAATTGCGAGAAAATCGAAGCACATTGTTTTATTTTTTAACTCATAGGTGTGTCAAATGTCAATATATTTTCTTGTAATTTATTCATGAATTTTTGATTCGAGAATAAAAAAATTCCTCTCACGAATTTTATTTCAAATTTAGAAACTATCATTACCTAAAATATTGTTATTTGCATGAATACCAAAAGGCAGGGAATGGAAATAAATATATATATATAAAATTCCGATATGTGACAGACCCATATTTAAAACATCATAGTAACGAAAGTAACAATAATTTTAAACTTTTGCCTTGTCAAATCGCTTTATTTATCGTTCAATAAAAGATGCTTATAGTTGGTTGCCTAAAAAAATGTTCTCCAGCTAAAATAGGGGTGACGCCTCTATTCTGCGCGAAGCAATTTTAAAATCTTTATTCTTGCAAAAGCAGTGTCTATGTGCGCCGAAAAAATCTGGCTACTTTCACCGAAATTTCAGTACAAATAGTCCTTTTTTCAGATTTTTTTTCTAGAGAAGAAATGGCTATACTCATTGGCACTAATATGTTGAATATATGGATCCTTCAGTAATAAACATCTTTTAATAAAGTGTTAAAGAATTGCTTATTCTATTTTTCTTGAATTCAGAATCATTTGTTAGTAAGAACAAATATGCACGTATACAAAACAATTTTTAGATGGAAGTGTCTAATCGTACCAAAAAATTCCGACTAATGATACCGTAATTCGGTGCAAAAGGCTTATCTTCTAGGTCCTGTCATTCGTACCGCTGAAATCCGTCTATTCGTACCAAAATTCTATACACTTAAATGGTTTTACAGGTCCCGTTATAAGTACTAAAAAAGTCCGGCTATTTGTACGGAAATTTCAGTACGAGTAGCCTTGTCCTTTTTATTTTAGAATTATTTTCTATGAAGGGAACATATTTAATCTCAGAAAAGTTCGATAGAAATCTATTGGTTTATTAAATTTCTTTATAACAATGAAATTGTTGCTCAAACAATTGATTTCAATTATATTTGTGTCTGCGCATTGTTTACTATTGATTTCTCGTGTACTTGCGGAATGTCTTGTCCGAAATTCAGGATGAGTAGTCAAATATTTTTCATCATACCTCAATCGAAAATTCGACTTTCTACGCCTGTGGAGCGGGTCGAAAATCAAATTTTCAACCCTAGGGAAGAAAGTGACAGATAAATGCAAATGGTGGCGCCATTTGCATTGATCTGTCACTTTCTTCCCTAGGGTTGAAAATTCGATTGTCGACCCGTTCCACAGTCATCTCAAGTCGAATTTTCGATTATCGATATGATAAAAAATTTTACGCATGACTCGGGTCGAGGCAACGATTTCACTCGTGTGATATCAGCCCTCGCTTCGCTCGGGCAGCTAACTTCACACTCGTGAAATCGTTCCCTTTCGACCCTCGTCACGCAATATACTATTTCATAAGCTTCGACAGTCGCAGTCGAGGTCGCAGTCGTACCGAAAATTCCGGACGACGACTCAAGCTCTGGAATAGTATATTGTGCTACAAGTGCGGAAAGTAGGCAGTTCCACACGAGTGTGAAGTTTGCTGTACGAGCCAGAGGCGAGTCGAAGGGGAGTTGTAGGCGAGTCGTAGGCGAGTTGGAAGCGAGCCGAAGGCGAGCTGTAAACGACCCGAAGATGAGCCGATGGCAAGTACTGTAAACTTCACAAGAGTTGTAACTGTCTACTTTCAGCACCTGTTGCACACGATATTTTTTGTAACAAATGCAGGAAATTTTCGATTTGAGAAACAATAAGAATAATTTGTTTGGAAATTTATGGTAAAATTACCAAAAATGTCCGAAAATTTCCGGTGTATATGTATATTACCGAAAATTCCCAGAAATTCAAGGTATCCAAAGCTTTTGGGAAAAAATCCAAAAATTTCAAAAATTTCCGGAAAATGCTAAATTTCCAAAATTTCCGGAAATTTATGAAAAGTTGCTAAATTATCGGAAATTTCTGGTCTCGAAAGTTTTTTGGAAAGATTCCAAAAATTTGCAGAAATTTATGGGAAAATTGCTGAATTTCCGGTAATTTATGAAAAATTGCCAAATTACCGGAAATTTCAGGTAGCCAAAGCTTTTTGGAAAAAATTTGAAAATTTCCAAAATTTCCGGAAATATATGGAAATTTGCTAAATTTCCGGAAATTTATGGAAAATTGCTAAATTTCCCAAATTTCCGGAAATTTATGGAAAATTGATAAATTTTCGGAAATTTCAGGTATCCAGAAATTTCTGAAATTTTCGGTAATTTATCGGTAATTGATGGTAATTTATCAGTCATTCATGGTAACTTATCACTTCGAGTTTGTCCAATCACTATTCACTACTCACAATCAGTCTCTCAATCGTCAAATCATAATGAAGTGAGGTTATTATTTCGGCAGTCCTGGAAAGTAAATCGGAATCGAAATGCGCAAGCGCAACAGCAAGAAAAAGTAATCTGGCTGGAAGTGCGCAAGCGCAGCAGCTAGAAAAAGTCTTTTTATAACTGCTTTTTACCACGGCTTTGGAATTGGTCACTTCCCGCACGCAATACATGCCTCGAAAAGCGAACATTTCGTGCGTGCGTTACAAAAAAATATTTGACTAGTCATCCCTAGACATAACCACGTACTTCAGCTGTTTACACGGAAAGAAAAAATAATATGTTGAAAAATCATATTTTTCATATGCAATGCTTGTTAACAGAACATTGTACACAAAATGAAAACGGACATTCGGCCTCGAGGGATCTATAGGGGAATTATGCAGAGTTTAAAAACAAAATTTTGTAATCGTTTAAAAAACGTGACGAAAGGAGGTAAACATAAAAAGTTATATTTCAAGCCTTGACTTGATTTACTTTTTTTTCCTAACTCTTTTTCTATTCCATGGTGGCTCTGCAATCGCCAAACTGGCAGCAAAAAGATGAACATTGAATTTGAAAATGTTAAATTAGTTGTAGTTATATTTGCTTAGTATCTTTGAAACTATAGCGATTGCAGTGATTCCGCGAAATAAAATAACAGTTAAAAAAAGTATATCTACATAACTACATGGACACAAAACTTTTGTCGATCCAACGTTCTTTCTGCCGAGGCTTCATTTATGAAGTTGTGAAAGTAACGGGAAGGAACGTATTTTTTTCGGTTACTGGCATTCAAAAATTGTAAACATTTACAGTCGCTTCAAAACAAAATTAAAAAGTAATGCGCCACTTTCCAAATAACACTTGAGAAGAAATGGGCATATTAGTATAAATTTACGAGATTCAAGAAAAAGGCCATTCAATTAATGAAGTGAATAGCATCATTAATTAAATGTAGTCACATAAAGTGTATTGCTCAATCCGTGTAGGATTGGTGTTTAAATTTTATGCATAATAAAAGCTAATGCACCTTAGTAAACAACGTCTGGCAGATAGGCGAGGAGACCGATGGAGATCGCGCAATGAGACTCTTTGTAGGTGGCTACGGCACAGCAGTCTTGGCGAGAGATCGGCCAAGAGGGTCTTATCGTTGGAATGTTAAAAGGCCGCCTCTTCCTCAAGTTGAATTTATTCGAATTAAAACCCCGGCAGGGCCGCGAGCAGACTACTCTCTCGAGATAAGGAAGCTTGTTGCGAACCGGAATGAACCGGACCAGGGCCCAATCGGGCCCATAGCCGTACCTGGGCCTCCCGGGCACACCGGACTTTGCTTTATGCGGACACTTTATGCCCCCGATTGCGAACGACACCGGAACGCTCTCAACCCAATACCGATCGGACCCCTTATTCTGATCGCAAAAACAACGAGCGGTTTAATTTAGAGTTCGTAGAACCAAGTGGTTTTCGCCGCTGATTTGCCTGCTTTCGACGCCACGCCGGCACGCGTTTCAAAACCACCTTCAATCGCTTTGATACATTCAATTTATATGTATATTTAAATTGAAAAGAAGAAAAAAGAAAACATTATTTATAATCTCTGTTAAGAAAATGAATAAAATTTTGGTTATTTCTTATCTCAGTATGGGCTCGTTTATGAGGTCTTGATTAAATTTCCTATACTTATTGGCAGAATAAACGTGGAAATAAATTACTATATAAGAAAATAGATAAACCTGTGCAATTTCTGCATTTTATATCGTAACGTGCAGGGTAGGCGTTAAGCGTCAAAAAAATTTGATATCCGTATATTAAATTTATATTTTAGCTTTAATATCTAGATCGTTTTCCTGTCACCTGTGGTGCAACGGAAATGATCAAAAATAGTCTAAAATTGCTAAGAAGGCATGCAACTTGGTATATGCGTTCGTTTTTACCTACAAAAATTTTTAAGTTAGACTGCCAAACAATTATTGAATTATTATTTTTAAAAAAACGGGCAATTTTTTTTGGAAATTCTCAAATTTTTTTAATCAATAGAGCTCATAAACTGTTACTTTTTAATTATTGACACGGGTTTCCTAAATTATCCAAATCCGGGAAGAAATTTGAAACAAATTGTGAAAATTTCGGCTGTTTTTTTGACAATGAAAAATTAGTGTTTTTTGGAAAAATATGCAAGATACGGGTAAAACTCTAATGTGAAAGTTTTCTTTTTCTCAAAAGGCCTGTACAAACTTTCTCTTCCATTTTTTGATATTATGAACGGCTTTTTGAGTATTTTCAAAAAGGTATATTTTTTTGTAACATATAGTTGCATTCCTTTCTGTCCGCTGAGCTTATGGTACTCAAGTGGACAAAAAATTAATGCCATTGATTTTAATTATTTTTTAACTTTATGTTTAAAACCACTGTCTGCTGGAAATTTTTGAAAATTACATTTGTTTCAATTAATATTTAGACTATATGCGAGGTGTTGTTTCCATGTGAATTCGTCCCGATAGGAATGTTAGTGACGTTTATTCTCTTTAAATGTAGAATTTGATCCTTAATCATGTACTAACATATATACTTGTCATGGACACAATGTGAGATGCACTTTAATATTATTTTGTTGATAAAAAGGCAACAAATTTAAAAAAACTGCTAAAGAAGCTTTTTTTCAAATTTGGATTCTACACAATTCACTTCAAATCCACTCTGCATTCTAGGGCAAATAATAAAAAAAAACTGTTAAGAATGTCGAAAAATAAAAGAGAAAATTTTTGTAGGCTTTTTCAAGGATAACAAAACTTAAGGTTTATACGTTTCTCCGTATCTCGCATATTTTTCGAGAAATCATAAAAATTTTATTTTCAGAATAGCAGCCAAAATTAACATTTTTTTCTTCAAATTTCCTTTCGGATTTAGAAAATTCATGAAATCTGTATTAAAAATTAACAGGAAACAGTTGATGAGCTCTATTAATTTGAAAAATATCGGATTTTCCAAAAGAGATTTACCCGTTTTTTATTGAAAACATATTCAAACCTTTTTTGGCAGCCTATCCTATAACTATTTTCAGGTTTAACAGAACAGATATATAATTAGCAATTCGAACCTATTTTTGATAATTTCCGTTCTTATACCGCAGCGACTTATTGTTTGAATTCAACAAAAGTAATCAAGTTTGACATATTAATAACGTGAGTCAAAAAAATATAAAAGCAGTGTTTTGTCCACCTGAGGATGACAAACAAGTGACTCTTTACACCTTCTAAAGCAAAATATCGAAAAATGGAATTGAAAATTTTTGTACGTCTTTTCAAGGAGAACAACTTTCACTTTGGACTTTTTCCCGTACCTCGCATATTTGTCGATAAACTCCAAACATTTTCTTACATCATCGGCCTTTGCTTATATCTTACATCTTATATATTATATATATATATATATCTTATATCTTATATCGGTCCTGCTTATATCGTCGGTCTTGATCATCGGCGCTCTTGGAGGTGCCAAGGGTTCATTGTGTCAACAAAATGCTGAGACACTTACGGGAAAAATGCAGAAGGCGGTCGTCCATAGGTCGCTCCGTGTTCTCAGGATGCACGAGACTTTTGCCGAATCATTGTATTGAATTCGTCGCAGACTGTAACCACCTATCTCAAGGTCGTGGTTACGGCTGAAATTTTACCGCGATTTAGCTGGGAGCGGGTGCAATTTTTCAGATTAGCACCCGCTCCCGGCGAAATCCTGCGGTCGTCTTTATGACAAACTTTTAACTATATACATATATGTATAATTTCTCATAATTTTCTTAATTTTGTCAAATGTAGTTCTGGATTTGGAAAATTCAGGAAACCGCTATCAATAATTTAAAAAAAAATAGACTTTCATATAAAAATTGCCCGTTTTTTTATCAATATAATTTCCAAAAATGTATAAGCACCCTATCTTCAAACTTTTCTAGGTGGAAAAGAACGCATATACCAAATTTTACATTGAAACATAATTATTTTCAAATTAATCTGATTAACTTTCAACACTTTTTTCTACGCATTTAAACAACTCATTACAGAATATGGAAGTAAATGAAGTTTTTAAGAAACAGATGCTGCTTTATAATATTGCGTCACTTTTTGTAAAATTTATTATACTTGCTACATAATGAATATTGAAAAGTTGATCAACTTAGAATATATTGTTTTTAAACTTTGAAATACAATATGTCTCTGATAAAAAAAGCACAATATTTGAAGACTTTTTTTTAACAAGAACGAGAAATTGTAACAAAAAATTGGTAAAGAATTCCTTTTCCTTAAACTGACTCATTTTTACGGAATTTCTTTATATCCTGTTTTATCATTCAGAGGAATTCTGTCTCTTGAAACAGAAGAATTATCATCACAATTTTTTTCCGAGATACTCAATACCTCTCAGATATATATATATATATATATATATTTGTTGCAATATTCATCCCAGGCGCGGATCCAGAGAAGGGTTTTAGGGGGGGCCATGCAATAATTCCCCCTCCCAACCCCCCCCAGGGGGGGGGGGGGGGGTTATAATAATTTCGAAATTATTTATTCGCTTTGAATGTTCGTTATAAATTATATAAATATATTAATCACGAATCTTATAAACATGATTAACAAATGTTCAAATACAAGCCATGTTTTTACATTTACCAGCTATTAATTATGAATGTACTCTATTATTTTCGAAGCTCTAAATTGAAGAATGAATCAATAAGTTTATAAATTTTCAAAATTATATAATTTTACGCAATTTTAAGTTAGAAACATTAAAAATTGAAATATATTAACATTTTTTTTAATTGAACACAGGTTAAATTAGAAGTGAAATCATTTTTATTTACATCAAAATTTGTTTTGAAATCTTCAAAAACATTCTCTTTAAACTATATTTTTTTACTAAAAAATCAATTTTTTCCAAATTTGTAACTGTTCAATTCTTATTTATCCATCAAAATTTGCGTCCGTTTGGAAATATTCTGGAATATTTTGTTAAAATTAATTTTTCAAAATAAAAATCATTCGAAACTTTCCCAGGAATCCTAAGACAATATTTTTATTATCTTCAAACCTTTCAAAATCGTTAAAAGCTTGCAAATTTCATTTAAAAACTTCTAAACATCTCCTCAACTTACTCGAATTTTTTCCAAATGAATACATTTTTATTTGTTATTTACACATCAATATTCAACATTTTCACTTGTCAGTAAAATGTTTTTAATTTTAACGATTCAAGGCATTCTGATTCAAACAATTCAGTTTCAAACCGTTTAGTTTTGAATATTTCATTTATAATTGTTCATTTAAAATAAACAATCAAACATTGCTGACTACTAAAAAATTGTTCTTCTTCCTAATTAAAAATTTTCCAATTGAACTCGTGAAAATGGTATATTTTAGACTGAAACAACAGATAGTTTATAAAGTTTCAATCGAAGGTTTACATTTGATTAACTACTAAGGCTTTCGAATTGAAACAGTTCCGTTTTTAAAGTCAAAATCTGTAAATTCCCGAGTCAAAATATAGGCCCTACTTTGATGCTCTAAGTGGAAGTATTCCTTCTACTTTGAAGCTGCTTGTTCTACTAGCTCCTACTTAGCCGCTCTTGAAGATATTTTCATTCTATTTTGCTTCTACATAAATCTTAGCCCCTACATTGCAGCGCTTGTCTCTACGTTCTTGAGTTTCATTAACGTCTCCTTTGAAGCTCTATAATCTTCACAGAATTTTTAAGTTCTCTTTTAACGCTCTGTAACTTTTTGTATATTTTTAACTCCTCCTTAAACACTTCTCAATCTCTAAATTTCAAAAATATTTTTTGAACTCCTCGATGAACACTTCTCAATCTCTGTATAACATTTTATAATAATTTTTGTTAACAAAAATCAAATACAAAGTTTGATATGATATCAAGACATCTATTCCAGAGGAAAATTGGCTCAACACTAATGTTTTATCTTTTCTTTTTCATAATATTTATCTTTGTTGTGAATTGTAATTTTAAAATTTGTTAAGTTGAATGGAGCTAGAATAATTTTTTTCTTAATCCAAAAACTTGAGGGATATTCAAAATTGAAAATTTTGGTCCACTTTTCTAAAATTTTCAAAACTTTCGTGATTTTAGTGCTATCAAGGTGATTTTTTTAATTATTCGTAATAGGACGCAGTTAAAAAAATATATATTTCTAAAACTGCGTCCTATTACGAATAATTGAACAAATATACCTTAATATAATTAAAATCACCAAAGTTGTGAAAGTTAAAGAAGAAAAGACCAAAAATTTTAATTTTGAATATTTCCTAAGTTTTTGGATTTTTTTAACAATTATTTTGGGTTTTTTCCTCGCAACATCTAAGAGGAAGGATACTAAAATTTTCATCAAAACTATTAACAATGGCTGAAATTCTTCAGATGATTTGACATGGAATTGCTCTTATATATTTTTTACTCTGTAGAGTAACTTATTTTATGAAATAGATAGGATAGCGCTTACCACGTACCTATAACTGTATAATGTTATCTTTGATATTATCTTCATATATATTTTCTTTTGCTACAGTCGGCACCAGGTGCCGTTTGTCTGATTGGGCTGTTTTTAAGGGGTTAACCCTACTTGCCAATTTTGAAAAATTCGATTTTTGGGTTTTGACATTTTCTGAAAGTAAATTATTTGAAAAATATTTTCTGAAAGTCTTAATGAAATCTGAATGAAATTGTAGAAGTTATTCAGTCGGAAGCGTAGGCGGGTCCGTCTAGGTCTAGGCAGTTTCAGAACTTTAAATGCGTTTTTCTTGAAACGACTTTTTCAAAGTCGGTGAGCAAGATTTCTAGAAAACCGCTTAACCGATCATTTCCAAACTTGGCAACCTTTTTTGTGATATCAAAAAGCAGTACTTAATCGAAGGAATTTTTTTTTCATTTAAAACTTTTTTTTTATTTTAAAAACGAATGTGTTTTTTTTTCGACAAAAATCGATTTCTCAACTTTGACTGGCCGCCATTCTGCCAAAAAAATTTTTTGTCCAAATACTTAGGTTAAGGACTAGAAAAAATTATAATTTCTTGAAATATTTTTGATTTTCCCATTTCGGATGATCGAGTCCTGAGCAGTGTTGCTCACCGCAATACACCTTCAAAAAATCATACTACGGTGTATCAGTAGTAGCTTATGAAATAATGTGTATTCTTGAATGAAAATTAGCGTAAATTATGCTTATATGGTACTCTTTTAAATATAAAAACTTTGACCAAAAAGTATTTTTTCATTCTTTCAAAAAAAAATCGATAAAATTCACTTTTTTATTGCGTTGCAAGTAGGGCTAACCCCTTAACGACGATGGTCCCGAAAGTACACACACGGTTAGAAATAAGGAAATGAACATTTCTCCGATATAATTATACCTGGAATCTAACAGCTTTGACGTATTATTAATTTTGATTTATTGACTTCGCTCTCTTTGCAGTTCACATACAGTAACTGAAATTTAAAATTTTCACGCTCAAATATGGCGTCGCTGTCTTGACGCTTGCGCTCGCGTAACAAATACTTTGTTGTTTCCTCCCAGCTCGAACGCCGCAGTTTGTAGAAATGTCAATTTTATTGGTTATAGTCAAAGAAAATATCTTTGTTTTCGTGATTAATATTAAAATAATAATATCTGAAATGGCTTCAAGTGAAAAGAAGTTTGCGCTGGTCTGGTGGATAGATGATAAAAAACAAGATGTCATTCACTTATCATTGATTCCGAAGGAAAGTAGAGAAGTAGGCTGAGTAGCTCTTTTAAAGTCAAATGATATGGAAGAAAAAAAAACAATTCAGTTGGAAGCAAAAGTGCTAGCTATTGGCGGTAAATAGATCACTTTACTTTACATTGTACTATATAATTACATTTTTTCATAATAATGACTCGAAATCTAACTTACTTGCATTCAATTCAACCAAAGAATACTTTGTATACATATTATTTCATAATTAGTTACTGATTTTTTTTGCAAAACCCTCAAAAGATAATTTTATTTCTATAAACTTCCATTACTTATTTACAGAATTTGTTAAAAATAATTCATAATGTTTTCATTCCAATACCACAATAAATAATATTGAGAATATTTAAATTTTTACAACTTATTTTAATTTTTTTTTTTCAAATATCCCGCCATTTAAATTTTCTTTAATGGTATTTATTTTCAAAATTGTACCCTAATATGTCATTTATTTCTTCTTATTCGATTCTGAAACTATTTAACTTTATTCTTCAGGCGACCGACTCCATTTTAAATCAGGCAGGGTTCTGCATTTGGAATCGCAGAATCTCTTGGGAGGAAATATGTTGTTCTTCGGAGGTTATTAGGCGATACGTATTTTTCCGATTTGCAAAAAAACAATCCCAAAAAGTTAGGCGTATTTGAATTTTGTGCTTGAATTTTGAGCAAAAACTCAATTTTTTTCTTCAAACCTCTATAACTTTTGACCTAATTGAGTGTTCATCGTCTCCTGCCAAAGCGCGACAGAACATTGAAAACAGGTTTAAAATTAACAAAAGGGGTTTTTCTTGAAAAATGAAAGATCGATTTTCTCAAAAAACCCACTTTGAATTTTTTGCCATTTTTTAAACTTTTACTTTCATAATGAAGATATCTTGTTAGTCTGCTAGCATGATGCTTATAAGATGCCTTTCTTCTATGATTAGAAACTTTTCAAAATTTTTTGGAAAAATAGAAAAAGTGTGGTTTTCCAGAAAATGTATTTTTTCATGTTTTCAAAATTCGAAGAAACGAATGAAAAAGATGTTCTTGAAAGCCCCACACTTTTTATTCTTCTGAATGTTTTTCAAATTTTCTGCTAATAGATGAAAGGCATTTTATAAGCACCTTGCGAGCTAAACTATTACCAAAGCACGAGCTCAAAAAAAAAATTGGCATATATTTAAATTTGGGTTTTTTGAGAAAAGCGATTTTTAATTGTTTGATAAAAACCGCTGCCATTTTGTTAATTTTGAACCTTTTTTCAATTCTCTATCGCATTTTGGAAGAAGACGATAAACGCTTTGCGAATATGAAAGAAAATAATGAATATCTTCATTAGGTCAAAAGTTATAGAGGTCATGGCCAAAAATTAACATAATTGTGATTTGAATCCAGATTTTATTTTTATTCTATATTTTTTATTAACAATACAACACAGTAACATTTTTAGTTAATGGGGCCTTAACCCAACTTAATATTGTCACTTAGTACTATTGTAGTAATAATAATTATCTTCTTAAGATTATTACAAATTTATTATTTTGAAAGAATATTAAAATGTATGAACGTCTTCTACGTATATGTGATTGAACAATAAAAATAATTAATAAGTTCATATTTATACGGGTTCCGAAGGCGAAAAACCAACGTTAGTACAAGTGGAATCGCAAAACAAGGAAAACGAGCAGGATAATAAAACTTATGCTGTTCTATAATATGTGTACTTCGATATTTATATCCTAATATGTTTTACTTCATTATAGAACTTCGTATGTTTTTGAAACACACTGTTACAGGTTTATAATTGTTCATTTTGTGATATCAATAATTACTTCGTTCTATTTTAAAAGATTCTAATACAAAAATTATAAGTTAAAAAGGATTTATAACTCATCAGCGAAAGGAATATAAAAGTGCACGGAAAACATATTAATTGACGAAAGATTAACAAAAGTTGAGTGAGTCGAGGACACTGTGACATTGTGTACATATTTCATAACATTTTGCATCTTCATTTAACAACAAACAGTAGTTTTCATTTTAAGTTGCATAAAACTTAGGATCTGTTGACGAATGAAAAAACCCAAATTATGTTGTATATTCATTTATTCAATATTAGATACACGTTGTTTTCAATGCTCAACAAGAAATTGTTGTTGAATGATTATGCAAAATAACTTAAAATATTGCGCAAATGTCGCTATGTTTTCGTCATACTCTACTCTTGTTAATCTTTCGTAAATAATTTTTATTTTGTCCGAGAAGGTAGAATGTGGAGCATTAAAGTAGAAGCAAAAACTGAGCCCCTATTTTGATGCTCCAAGTGGAAGATTTGGAAATTTGTGCCCATTAGAGCGCCAAAGTAGGGGCAAAAATCGCATTGGAATAGCTTCTACTTTAAAACCTTAGCCCCTACAAATGACAGCGTGAAGAGCGTCAAAGTAGGGTCTATATTTCGACTCGGGTTGTTTAATTCTATCAGATTCAAAATCACCCTATAAAATCAATCAATTATTGTTCAATTGGAAATACACGAACTACAATTTAATTTTTAAAATCATTATTTAATTTATATATACAGTTGATCAACTTAAAACATTTTTTGTAAAAAAAATTCAGTTTCAAAAGATATTTATCTTGTATTGTGTAAGTCTTCAAAACTGCATTTTAACATTCTTTTAATTGAAAATGTGCCCTTAAAAATAACGCAGTCTCGTCGTCCCGAAATTCGGGATGACTAGTGCAATGTTTTTCATAAGCTTGGCTAGTCGTCCCGAATTCTCTGGTGGGCCACAAAAACTGTGACTGGCCACAAAAATAATATTTATCCAACCCCCCTAATTTTTCAGGACGTCTAGACACAGCCTAAAAATAAAGATGTAAAATGGAAAATGTTGATCGTAAAAGATTTTAGAATTGCACATTGTAAACTGAATGAGTTCATAATTGATTAATTAATTAATTCAACTTAGCATTTAAAAAAAAAGTTGAAATTAAACTTATTTTGAATTGCATTATATATTTTGTGACATGAAATTTGTGATATTTCAAGTGATTGGATAGATTTTTCTTTAAGAAACTTGTAAAAATACCGGCCGAAAAATAAATTCACTGTCTTTTGACTTTTCCCGCTCTCAAAAAATTCCGATCATCTCCTGGTTTCCGGACCAGCGGCCATCCTGCGTTATGATATTTCAGAATATTATTATGCTTCACGAATGATAATACGTATTTCGTGCTTGGTAGCTTATCAGTATTTTTTTAAAGAAACAATTAAAATAATATATAGTTCAATAATTCTGACACTGAAGTTTTTTAATTGACACAGTAAAAACTCTGAGATAAATTTTGTTGTACCTAATTTTAGGATGGGGTTCCATCACGCTCGGAGTTGGGGCACAAAACTATTGCCTATTGCTTTAGCTGCAAAACTGTAATAATAATTGACAGCAGGTGTCATTTCGTACCTCAGGTCCACGGGAAACCATACTTTTTGTAGTGGTACCATTCACACACACTATCAAGCCTAATTTTTGTTGCATGGAAATGGTATCCTGAAATTAGTGTTAGATTCACACTTTGTTTTTTTTTTTAGGAATTTCTGTTCAATACAGTAAACACATTTTAATATTTTTAAAAATATTTCTGAAATTCAAAATAGTAAGCTTTCTCCGAAGTTTTTGACTTCCTTTTAAAGGTATTTCTAGACTTTATGTTTTAGCTTTTTTTTAATTATGCTAATTTTTCCATTTTTTAATATATGCAGTTAAGGTTCATTCATTTGAAAGTGTCAACACGAAATAATAATTTCAGAGTCGGCTAATTCATTTTAATCCGCTAGATTTTGAGTCAAGCTCCAATTCGCCAGAATTCCCCAGTGCGAATACAAGTAAAAACTGGCCTATTCAATCGAATCCTCAAGGTATAACTAACGCGCAGGGGCATAAAGGATCTGGTCGAGGATCTGGTTTACATATATATTAATGATTCCTGTAGCTCAGTATTGTCCTCTGGACATATATATCTTAATTACCTTGACCACGAATTAAGGCAAATTAACAAGTATTCAATTCGCACTGGCTCAGTTCGTTTCAACGAATCAGAAAGCAGAATTCGGACGAATTTAAACATGTTAATTCGCCGCAATCCTCCTGAATTAGTTTCCTTTTGCTGGGAGAGTAAACTTCAATTATATTATTTGAAAAAATTCGATTCGAATGGGGCAGTGGCCCGTCCTCTGGATCCGCGCCTGATTCATCCTCCACTTATTTTAAACTAACTGAAAACTATCGAATACAGAGTAGAAATTTCCCAAGTGAAACTAAGATTTTTGACGTGGAAAGGAAAATTAAAAATAAGTATTGAAAAATAATATAGTCACGAGTATTTAATCACTTTGAAATTTTTTTTGAGAAAAATGCATTTGTTTATTTACAATGTTCGATTAAACATTTCTGCATCGTTTGATGCAAAAATTGAGATTGCTAAATAATATTATTTGTCATTAACCCAAAGAGCGAGCTCAAAAAAGCTAAAACTGTTTCTGAATCTTAAGCGTTTAGACGATGTTGTGAATGTTATTGTTAAGTTCATTTAGAAATGTTCCGTCGCACATTGTTAACAAACAAATGCATTTTTTTACAAATTTTTATAGCGTGTATCAATACTGATGAGTAGATTATTTTCCAATACTTAGGTTTAATTTTTTGTTTGAAGTCAAAAATCGTAGGCTCACTTGAAAAACTTCTACTCTACCAAGTTAAATAAATTAATGCACATTTGAATGAAATTATTCTTCAAATTTGTAAAGAATTTTGATCAGAATTTTGATTAAAAACTCTGAAAATTTTTGGAAATATTACATACTTTGAATATTTTTTGAAAAACTCAATTTATATGTGAATATTATTTTTCATATTGAAGTATCTGTTATTTATGTAACTTAACTTTTTCAAGTATATTTTATACACTTTTTGTGATTGCGCAGTAAAATTATCATTCAAATATAATTCGAATTAATTTTATTTCAATTTATCTTCAATTATTATATTATTCACATTTGTATATATAAAATGTCGAATAAATGTTAAAAAAAGATATTAAAAGAAAAATGCATTAAAGAAATTTAATTGAAGCTATGTAGATGTAGGGTAATGGAACCAATTGCTGAGGGGGATAATATTCTGATTCGGAATGCTACAAAGTCTTATATATTCGACCGGGAACCCCAGACATGCTGTTCTTGAGTACTTTCTGGTACAGTTTTCGCATTCTCATCAGAGAAGATATTAAATTTGTGTAAAATATGGCACCCTGTGTGTGTGTCTGCAGATTTTTAGTCTGTTAGCACGATAACTTTCGAAAGAAATGACCGATTGGTTTGGCCTCCGGTATACTCTTTGAGTGTCCTAAACTGGAGGTCAAGTTTGTTAGCCAGTCATTTTGGACAACAATTCAAAAAGTTAAAGCATTCTCAAAATTTTGAGACCACATTTTTCAAGATTCAAAAATTCTATGTACGTTTATTCGTAGTATACTCAAAAAGACAAAACATTTATCCTCACGACTTTTTTCGGTAAAAAAATTACCAGAGTTACAGCATTTACAAAATCAAAACGCCATGAAAAAAAAAGTCAAGAGAAGAAAAAAGTTGTTTTTTGAACACAATACAATTATAATAAAAGAAAAAAGTATAAAAAACTATTTTTGACATAACCAAAAAACTTTGTCCTCCACTTTCGTAATTTTTTCCAAGTATCAAAATTTTTTCAGAATGATTTTGTTTATTAATATATGTTCCCTGGTCATTAAACCATAATATTTTTCACCCTAGAATCTTACGTTCCATGTAAGAAAATTATTATAAATATAATCCTTGAGGCTCTCATTTTCCTACTATGGATACCAGCGTCATCCCTACAGTGGATTGTCAGTTGAAAGTTTTAGATAATTTGCACTCATAGGTTGGTACTGAAATAGCAGAAGGCAGAATCAGCTGATACTTTGAACATAGCTGCAGCGTAATGTGATTGAGAGTAGTTTTAAATTTCCCGCAAGTAGAAATAACCTCACCATGCCCAATTTCTGTGTAGGTATTTTCTAGGTACTTTTGACATGGCAAGATTGGTGGCAATCCTAACCCCACCTGACCTGTCCACTGAAAGGCGTGTTGTGAAATATGAGCGAAATAACTGACATTATATTTTTGCTAATTTTATGCAAAATCGAAATTATATCACTTTTTTCTTTGTTCTGATAGTAGCGTCGGTATAAAATATAATTTAGGGGTATACATAAAAACATCTTTCTATTCTGATTCGCGGTGTAGAATCGAATGTCCACTGTAGGGCGAACCAGCCAACACTGGACAACATTTTACCACCTCAAAATAATATCAATATCTTTTTATTCGCTAACGAATTGATTTTTACTGATATCTCATCACATGGGTGAATATATCAGCTTCATTTGTGTCAGAACAGCTCTTTAATATATATCCTATTTGGTGTTAACTGAAATCTACCAATTTTTGCTATCCACTGTAGGGAGGTCTCCCCTACATACAAAAATTATGTATCGAGAAAAGGTCTACAAATTTGTGTTGAATTACTTCTTCATAGGATGCGTAGTTTTTGTTTTATTCGTAAAAAACGACATTAAAAATAAAAATAAAATAATTTTTGAACAAACGACGCAAGGTACGAAAAAAAATTCATCAACAACAGTTGTACACCCAAATAAGATCTATAAATTCATTATTAATCATTTTTTATAGAACACACAGTTTTTATTATTGTTTTAATCGTAAAAATAACATTAAAAATGAAGAATAACATTTTTTGAAAAATGAAGCAAGGTTGGAAAAAAAATAAACAGACGAAAGTTGTTTACCCAAAAACGATATACAAATTTGTTCTAAACTTTTTTTATAAGAATAAAGAAAAAAAATATGTCCGCTGCGCGGGCACATTCTCATTGCGCGCGGCTCGCTTCGCTCGCAAGTTTGAGCGCGCCTAGGGCGCGCGACTGTTGGATCTCGCGCTTCGTGCTCGAGAATGTATCACAGAAAAAACTGAGGGATCAGTAATGTTGCGGCTCAAGTGAAACTTGGGATCATTCAGAACTTAGGCTCTAAAGGAACTCTTATTGAGGGTTCCTTTTTAGTTTGTTCATATCCGATAGATGGCCATCGACGGTTGCCGACGTTTTCAACTGCGCATGTGCCGAGAAGCGCGGGCCGATTTGAAATCAATAAATACTATGAACAGTCACACAGATAAATGTTACCAAAAGTTCTCTATTCTTATTTAAAACAAATTAAATTTAATTATAGAAATACCTAGCTTCTTGAAAAAATCTTATATTAACCTAATACTGCAAGTGTATATTATATCATTTTGGATAGTCCCGCGCTTCTTGTTCATGCGCAGTGGAAAACTTCGGATTTGCAACATAACCTTAAAAACTGTCACATTTCATGTGCGATATCTTCCTTTCAAGGCTTTCAAGAATCATTAATGTTTATGATTTTAGCTTCTTCATAACATTTTTTCCAGTGCAATATTATTTAATTCAAATTATAACGCAAAGTGAGCCAAGGCAGAAGTGAAAAAAAGGCTCTATTAGAACCATTTGAATCCACACTTGGGTTCATTTAGAAACCATTTCTCATTTTGGGTTCCTTTTCAGCAAGAGAGGTTCCTTTTTGTTGCAGCTCCTTTAGAACCAAACATTGGTTCTAATAGAAACCCCAGTTTTTTCTGTGATTCATCTCGCGCTTCGCGCTCGGTCTTTAGGGTCAAAATATCTCAAGTGTGCCACTTTTAAATCGATAGTTCTATTTTCAATTGATGTATACAGTTTCCAATTCGTTTTTATATCAAAATAACTCCCCTGAAATATTTTCGCAAAAAATTTATTTTTTCAAAAGTTATTAACAATCAAAGTTCTTGATCACTTTTTTTTCAAAAATTAATTACTCGCGAACGGTTCATCGAAATTTAATAATTAAGTCGTGAAAATTTTTGTTACGAAGTATACTTTACGGTAAAAAATTGTTCAGTAGTGAAAAACATTTTTTTATTGTTTAAATAATCGTTTGTTATAAACAATTGAAAAATAATTGAACTTCTCCGCCTGTGAAAGAATTCTTCCACGTTCCAATAGATTCTACAATCTCTTCAACGCTAGGAACAGGCAAAGTGTACTCACTGGCATATGCAGATGATGTAGTGCTAGTCGCGGATGATGAAAGAGGTATGAATCTGTTGATGAGAGTGTTCGAAGAATATGTGAGAGAAAAGGGTTTAACGGTGAATGTGAACAAGACTAAGATGATGTGTTTCAGAAATAAAAGGGGAAGATTAGAGTATGAATGGAAGATAAATAGTGTGGTGGTAGAGTTGGTGGATGAGTTTTGCTACCTAGGATTTTGGTTCGAAACGAGAGGAGGAAGCGAATTGCAGGTGAGAAAGAGATTAGAATGTGCGAGTAAAGTAATGGGACAAGTATGGGGTATAGGAAAAAGAAGGTTTAAGAATGACTGGAAGATGAGAGTATGGATGTTTGATGTCTTAGTGTGGTCAGTGTTAAGCTATGGAGTGGAAATTTGGGGATGGAAAGAGCATAAGAGAGTGGAAAGTTTGCAGGAGAGATTTTTGAGATGGGTTATGAGAGTGAGTTGGAGCTGCCCAGGTTATATGCTGAGGGAAGAAATAGGTCGAGAAAAAATGGTGGTGAGGCAAGTGAAAAGAGCATGGAACTTCGAAGAGAAACTAAGAAGGGGAGAAGGAAGCAAAATTGCACAAGCGTGTGCCCGGGAGGTTATGGATAAAGAGAGGAGGGGCAACGTGGGGCGTTCAAAATGGGAGGAAGAGAGGCATGTAATGAGGTTTGAGTGGGGTATGCAAGTTAGGGATAGAGAGTGGGAGGAAATAGAGGAAGATATTAAGGCAAGGCAAGAAGAGGAAAGATGGGAAAAAATCGTTGATTCAAGGTACAACAGCTGGTATAAAATGGTGAAGAGGCAGGGGGAACCAGAGTACCTTCAAAAGATTAAAAAGGAGAGCAAATGGAATAGAGTGATAAGATTCAGAATGGGAGAGGGTGTTAGAGTATGTAGGTACTGGATGAATGATGAAGAGAATGTGTGCAGGGTATGTAAGTATGAGCAGGAAACGTGGGTGCATGTTTTAGAGAGGTGTACAGGTGACGAAGGGGAAGGGGAGAGTATAGAAGAGAGAATGAAATGGATTCTGAATGAAAATGGTCAGGGAGAGGAATGGATGAAGAAGCTGGAAGAGCTGAGAGAGAGAGCTGGTTCCACAGGGTAGGAAAAAGCCAAAAAATGACTCCTAAGGAAGGAGAATTACGAAGTAGAGTTGTGGTTTAGAGTCAAATTATGAGATTGATAATAGTAAGAGGAAACGGAAGCCCAGGGCAAATTCGCAAGCGTTTAGAAATAAGAATAGCAATGTAAGACAATTTGTATAAAATAGTTAATAAGATGGTATAAGGCTTGTTTGTAAGAATACATGTAATGGTTATGTAAAGACTCTCAAACCCGTAAAAGGGAGAGAGTATAAACAAATAAAGAGAATTAAGAGAAGTTGGTATTTTGCAGTAATTCAAAAGTTATTGATTTTTTGGTGACCGCGCTCTGACCTCCAGCGCTGGTCGAGCATGCACAAATATGTAAACAAATGCATAGTTTAGGCGTTTATTGGTAGAAAGTGATAGTTTTTCTTTCTTAGTAACTTTAAATTATATGATTGGTAATATTTAGTGATTAAGATTGGTCATTTGATATTATTTGTTTATTTAATAAACAAATTTCATAAACAAAAGCATAGTTTTGTCATTTATAGACAGAAAGTAATAGTTTTTCTTTCTAATCGTCTCTAAACTACATAGGCGGTCATATTAAATGACGAAAAATTGTCAATCAATATTATTTGTTCATGTTATAAACAAATCTTATGAACAAATGCATAGTTTGACCATTTATAGATAGAAAGTGATCGTTTTTCTTTCTAATCGTCTTCAAATTACATAAGTGGTGATAGTAGGTGACAAAGAATTGTGAACCAATATTATTTGTTCATGTTATAAACAAATGGTATGAACAAATGCATAGTTTAACCATTTAAGGATATAAAGTGATCGTTTTTCTTTTTAATCGACTTCAAATTACATACAAGTGGTGATGTTTAGTGACCTAGCAAGAATGAATTCGAAATGGATCCTGCAATGACTGAAATGATTGACAAGTACAACTTGGAACGAGGGGCTATTCACTGAGTTGAAATGAGTTAAAAGTCATTCTTCACTCAAAACAGGTCAAATGAAATTTCTTATGATCCGGCCAGATCATGAGAAATTTTTCCGAATCTTAGGGAATCGCGCTAACTCAGGGAGAATCACGTAAATTCTTCCCAACTCTTCTCAACTCTTCTCAACTCTTCTCAATTCTTCTCGACTCAGCGTTGGTCACTGTAAAGTCAGCGCGGTCACTTGCACTCTTACGAACTCTCGCTGAACTCTTTCGGAAGTCTGAATATTCAGTTACTGTTTGACTTGCTGATATTTTTATTTTACGCGTAATAAAGGAGATTGTAATTGATAATAAGGTAATAATCACATTAGAAAAGACAGAGAATTGCATTTATTCAAAATCAGGGTGTCCAGCGATTCTTAGGAACGAAATTCAAGGCGTTTTCCAGGTCAAGCGCATAAGCGTTTGCATACGTGTAAAAAGTGAGCCATTTCATTTTTTATTGGTCAATAATTTCTAAAGAAGGAAGAACCATTAATGAACAAATTCTTAATTTTTTGCGAACATAAGTCGTCTTTGAAAATCTTGCAATCTTTGTGAATTCGTTGAAATCTCTTGAAATACTTAAAATCGTTGTGAAATCTTGAGATTTCTGTGAAATTTTTTGGAAACTTTTCAAATTTTTGTAAAATATTTGAAATCTTCAAAAACTTTAAAATCCTTGAAATCTTTAAATTTTTTTGAAATTTTTATGAAATCTTTGAAATATTTGTGAAAGCTTTCTTTAATCTTTGTAATCTGTGTGAAATCTTTTGAAATCTTAGAAATGTAGTTTACTATAACTTTTCTATTATCCTTAAAACCTTTGAAATCTTTTGAAAGTTTTAAGATCTTTGGAAATTTTCGAAATCTTTGGGAATTTTTCGTGAAATCTTTAAAATCTTTGTGAAATCTTTTCAAATATTAGTGAAATTTTTCTTAAAGCTTTTTTGTGAAATCTTTTTTATTCGTTGAAATCAGGGAATTATTTTAAATCTTAATGAAATCTTTTCAAATCTTCTAAAATGTTCTTAAACCTTTTGAAATCGTTTCTAAACTTCGAAATATTTTAAAATCCTAGAAATCTGGTGTACTGTAAACTTTTTAAAATCTTTGGAATCTCTCAAATCTTTGTAAAATGTTCAAAATCCTTTTAAATATTTTAAGATCTTTGAAATATTTTGAAACCTTTTGAAATCTTTAGTAATGTTTTGTAATCTGATGAACACTAAAAAACCGAGTAGTGAAACCCTTAAAAAATCCGTTACATGGCCATGGCTCATTCTAATTCTAAAACTGAATTATCATCGAAATTTTCAACTTACAATTTTTATAATTTGTAAGCTGAATATCACAAAAATGTATACTTGTAACATTCTATATTAGCGGAAACGAAAGAAAAAACTTACAGAATTATTCACAATATCAGGGTGGTGATTCAGCGAATGATTTCTAATTTCCGGTCATTTCCTGGTTTTTCCGGGTCAAGTTTTTCAATTTTCCCGGTCAACTAAAAGTAACATGTTCATAGTTCCAGAAAAAATGCAAATATTTATTTTAATTCACAAACATCATTTAAACCAATAACAGAGAATGGAGACAAAAAACTGAAATTTTTCAGTAAAAAATGTTCATTTTTACAAAAAATGGAAGTCAAACTTTCCGATGGAAAAATTAATTTTCAACAAGAAAAAACGGATTTTCAACAAAATAGTTCAACTTTCAACCAGAGTGATGAATTTTCAAATCAAATTATGAATCTTCAACTGGAACCGTTAAATTTTAAACCAAAAAGATGGATTTTCAACTAAAACGATTAATACTTTACTGGAACACTTGAATTTTCAACCAAAGATATGAATTTTTAAACAATATTAATTTTCAAATAAAAGATTAATTTTCTACCAAAAAATATATGAATTTTTAACGAAATAGTTGAATTTAAATATAAAAAAGGCAAATTTTCAACTAAATAGTTGAATTTTGAACTAAAAAAAAAGTAATTTACAACCGAAAATGGATAGTATCCCCACAAAGTATATAAATTTTCAAACAAATAGTTTAATTTTTGAATACAAATTATCAATTTTCAACCCAATAGTTGAATTTTCACAAAAAAAAAGATGAATTCATTTTTAACGAAGTAGTTACATATTCAACCAGAGAAGAATTTTAAATTGAAATGATGAAACTTCAACTTTTCTAAATTGACCAAAATTGTTAAAATAATAAAAACTGGATTTGTTCTACAATCAGAAGTAAATTCTCAGTTTTTTAATTAAATTCCCGGTCTCTCCCGGTCAAGTCGCCACCCTAAATATTAAAGTCTGTTCATTGCAATCTGTAAAATAATTGGTAGAGGCTCCAAAAAATGTCTAGAAATCTCTTCGTATCTCCGCGTATTGAGTAAAAGATAAATTATATCTTCATAAATAAAAAAACTTTTTAGTAGCAAGGTTTCATCTAAACGAGATGTTTCGTTTATAATAGACTAAAAGATTTAAATTGCTTTTCACATTTCAATAAACAAAACCTACTTTAAAAAATTAATAATTCCGAAAGTAGCATCACAGAAATATTTTTCTAAAAATCCGAAGAAAATTAAAATGTATTTTTTGCGCAATGAACGATAATAAGTTCAATAATTATTAGTGCGAGAAGGTTTAAGAAATATGTACTACGAAGTTGAAATTTAAACTAAAGTGTATTACCATTTTTTTCTTTCCTTATTGTATCAAAAAATTATATTTTGAAACAAACATTTTTCCACGATGTTTATTCCATCTTTGAAGAATTTTTATAAAGTAAACCTTTGTTTCGATAAAAATATGGGTTATCTACCTCTGTATTGCCACCCTTCAACTGGAAAAATATTTTGTCCATTGAACGGAAATTTATAGGGTTCTGACATTTATTTTACAATGTGACGTGCTGCTTATGTATCATACATAATACATATAATATATGTATTTTGTATACATGCATTTAATTTCAAAGAAAGTTTTTAGACGTCGAAGTGTATTATATGTATTATATGTGTTATGTATGTATAAAATAAAAATGAGTGATTCATATGAATTATTTTTCATTTATGCGGATTCACCGAAAAATCATCTGACATTCACCGTGTCGGCAATTCCTTTGAACTCTTTCAATGCTCTTTCAACTCATTTTGTACTCTTCCTGATCTTCGCGTATTCTTCCAAATCATCCGTACTCTCTTCGATTCTCTTCGATTCTCTTCGATTCTCTTCGATTCTCTTC
>CAKNXH010001821.1:38530-120514 GCA_932178445.1 Andricus quercusramuli | reverse complement strand
GATTCTCTTCGATTCTCTTCGATTCTCTTCGATTCTCTTCGATTCTCGACGATTCTCACCAACTCTGAGTAGATTCTCTTCACTCATATCAACTCAGACTCAAGATTACGTACTCTTCGAAAATCATGAACTCTTTCACTCATTTCAACTCAGTGAATAGCCCCTCGACTTGGAAGCTAATTCTTCTAGAACATCACCTTCTGTCTAGAAATGGCTAAACTATGTACTTGTTCATGAAATAAACAAATAACATCAAATGACAATTCTTCTTCACGAAATGTCACCACTTATGTAATTTGAAGACGATTAGAAAGAGAAACATTTACTTTCTATCTATAAATGGTCAAACTATGCATTTGTTTTTACAATTTGTTTATAACACGAACGAATAATAATTATTTACAATTCTTTGTCACTTAATATCGCCACTTATGTAATTTGAAGACGGGTAGAAAGAAAAACTATCACTTTCTATCTATAAATGGTCAAAATATGCATTTGTTTATGAAATTTGTTTATTAAATAAACAAATAATATCAAATGACCAATCTTAATCACTAAATATTACCAGTCATATAATTTGAAGTTACTTAGAAAGAAAAACGATTACTTTCTTCCAATAAACGCCTAAACTATGCATTTGTTTACATAATTGCGCGTGCTCGACCAGCGCTGGAGGTCGAAGCGCGGTAACCAAAAAATCAATAACTTTTGAATTACTAAAAAAAATACCAACTTTTTTTTTCACCAAAATTTTCGGAAGAGATTGTAGAATCTATTGGAACGTGGAAGAATTCTTTCACAGGCGGAGAAGTTTTATTATTTTTCAATTGTTTATAACAAACGATTATTTAAACAAAAAAAAATGTTTCTTACTACTGAAAAATTTTTCACCGTAAAGTATACTTCGTAACAAAAATTCTCACGACTTAATTATTGAATTTCGCTGAACCGTTCGCGAGTAATTAATTTTTGAAAAAAAAGTGATCAAGAACTTTGATTGTTAATAACTTTTGGAGAAATGAATTTGTTGCAAAAATATTCCAGGGGAGTTATTTTGATATAAAAGCGAATTGAAAACTGTATACATTAATTAAAAATAGAACTATCGATTTAAAAGTGGTTCACTTGAAATATTTTGACCCTTTATATTTCCACACATTTGTGCACAGACCTTTTGAAATTGAAGGTCAAAGCGTGAACAACTGTAATTTCATGGTTGTGAATTCTTTTTTGTTGAAGCTCCTTTCGGCTCTAACGAACACATTCTTATCACGTATCTCGTGCTTCGCACTCGATTTTGTCCAAAATGTGAACTTTTCTACATTATGTTCAACACTATTATATCTAATGCACATTCTATTTATTTCTGTACCTCGATCTGGTACTATGAAGAGGATTCTCAAAGCACCTGCGGCCTTGACGATTACATTCTCATTGCGATACTCGCTCTTCGCGCTCAGCAACTAGGCTATACAGACGATTGCTTTTGAAAAATAAATCCATGTGAAAACTAGTGACCCATCTGTAAGAAACTGTCACACAAATTTCTGAAACTTGAAAATTTCTTTTTGAAATTTCGAAAATGCTCTAAAATTTTTAATTTTGGTTGAAAATATCTGGTTAACGAGCTTAACCTTCGTTTTAGGACCCCTGAAAAGTTTACCAAAAGCTGACTCGATTGGACAAACCCTCCAAAAGTTAGCATGGCTACAACATTCAGGTAACCATACAGACAGACAGACATACAGACAGGCAGACATACAGACAGAAAGACATACAGACAGACACCGAAAAAATTTTATGATTTTTGGACTCTGTGAGTGCCGGAACGTAAAGATCCGTTAAAAACCAGCCCATGTAGAAATTCCGATCGGGTTTATTAGGGCCCTGGATAGTTTTCCCTATTTCTAATCGGGCCCTAGCCGGGAAAAATGAAGAGGGCCTGACTAGTTATGTAACGCTGTTTTAACCAGGTTCTACCTAGAACTTCTGAGCAGGCCCTAACGAGAGTACCCTTTTATCGCCTGACTACTGGTAGGGCCCCGTCTAGACCCTTTCTATTACACGATAAATATTTAAATGAGAGGCTGACAGTAAAAGCGTGTTAAAAAATATATCGTTATAGCAGAAAAGAGTTAAGAAATTTGCGGACAAACACGGGTTAAGAAGAAACAGGAAAATGAGGATGGTATCGCATATTATAAGAACGATATATTTATATTATAATAAATTAAAATATATCATCATATATTAGAATATCCGATCTTTTTTTCTTGTTTTTTATTAAGTCGTTTTTGCCGCATTTGCTGCCAGTTCCTCAATTGACTTCGTAGAAGTAAATAAAATTATGCTACTGGCTAAATATATATAAAATCTGATGCTTTCTGATTAATAGAGTACAAATTTTTCTAAATTGAAGTAAATATCATTAAATCTTCGCTTTCTCCCCATCGTTGATAAACTTTATAAATGACAATTAAAAAAGAATTCGCATAGCCTATAGGTTTGGGTACCTACACACATCGCACGCATGCGCAGCTGTGAGTCTATTGGACTTCACATTTTTTGTAGGGCGAGTGTCTCATTTTTCAAATGTGCCGTAAATACTCTCACAATTTTATTTTCAAATGTGTTTTCTAATACCTCTATCATAAATATTATGATATTTTTGTTTTGGTGAGAACTGGAAATATTTCAGTAAAACGGGCCATACTGGCTAAGCCCTGAACAGTTCCTGACTAGAATTTCTTGGCTCTTTTATTCGAATATGGCCTAACTAAAACCTGGCTAAAAGATAAGACTGGGGCCTAACTAGATGTGCATAGATTTTCTAGTCACAAAGAATGGAAAATCCTAACTTTATGGTCCAGTTGTTCTAGCAAGGATCTCACTACCACCCTAATTGACATGGGGACAAATGGGGCGATTTCTATATGGGAGAGATCGAAAATTTGGACGATTACATTACATTCTCATGAATGAGAATGTAATTAACTCTCTGGAAAAACGACGCAAGTTACAATAACTTTTTAAAAATAAAATTGTTGCTTTAATCGTATCCACACATTTTCTCAGAATTGGAATAATATACGTTTATTGAAATGATATACATTCTCAGAGTAGCTGAAGATAAAATTTAATGAAGAATAAGGAACAAATATTAGAGTAATCATGAGAAATAAAATATGTAGTTTAGTTTGCAATATCCGAATAAGCAATCCCAGGCCGAGGTACACAAATAAATTTCATGAAAAATGTGATATAATAGTGTTGAACATAATGTAGAAAAGTTCGCATTTTGGACCAAATCAAGTGCGAAGCACGATATACGTGATTAGAATGTGTTCGATAAGACCGAAGGAGCTTTAACAAAAGAGAATCCAAAATCACCAAATGAAAGTTGTCGATGCTTTGACCTTTAATTTGGAAATGACTTTGCACAAATGTGGGTGAAGTAGCGCGAGATAAATATATCATCGAGCGCGCAGCGCGAGAACCAAGAGACGGATGCATTAGGCGCGCTAAAACTTGTGAGCGAAACGAGCCGCGCGCGATGCCCGCGCAGTTGGCAGATGTTTTTTTGTATATTCGGCAAACTTCTGCGATTGATACTATTTTACATAAAAAATATTGGCACTGCTGATTTGCTCATTTTCGGGCCACTAGCCATAGTTTTCTATCGGACATGCGGAACGCTATACAAAATCGCATATTTCCGAACTGACTAGAGCTAAAAAGTTGCTACGTGTAAATCAAAAGTTCTACAGACTTTTTTAAATCAAAAATAATCCTATGGTGTGGCAATGAAGTTAAAAATGTTTCATTTTGAGAATTCAAATAAATTGCACTATACGCACGAAAAAATTGTTATATACATTTTTTATATACCGTTTTTAGTATTAAGTGCTAATGAAGAATTAAAATTAAAAACATAATTCTTGCTTAACAAGTTTAAATTTGTTGACAATGAGAAAAATCTAATTTCTAAGATTTGGTTAATTTTTATTGCAATTAATAAAAAAATTAGTATTATATGTATGGAATCCCTTTGCTTTGCACTGGAGAAGTCCGTTTCAATTTCCTTAAATCCCAACAAAATTTCTTGTGTGACTTTACTGCTGTTTTTGAGTTCTAAATTTTAACGTAAATTGAATTCAATGTAGATATGAAATTAAATGTAATTTTGCTCATTTTCAAAAATTTAACACCAAAGCCTGTACACTAAACTGTTCTATAATTTTTTAACCCATAAGAAATTTGTTTCCAAGTTTTCAAAATAAAAATTCGATGACCTCTTTGCTACACTGTAGGACCATTTTTGGTTTTAAAAATTAATCAGACATTGTTATTCATAATAACAGATAGACACTCTTCAGCTCTTTCCATTTTCGATTTTCAAAACTTCTGTATTTTCGATCCACCCTATACTCTCAGTGTGTAGGTGGAAATTCCGAATACTAATCAGAATTTTATATTTCCGTTCAGGAAGCCCAAGATATATTCTATGGATCTTGGACAATACTATAGACCAAATTCTTCTTATTTCCTCTATTTTCGCACCTAACCTAATTTGTTTTTTATTCAGAAGCTCACAGCAATATAAGAATCTGAACTTCAGTAAAAAAAACGTAGGTTGACTTTCAGATGTAACCAAAAGGATCATTCGCCTGTTGAAAGTCAACTGATGATTTTAATATGACGTCCAGTTAGTCGCTTGGTTGAAAGTCAAACGTTTTATGCAAGTAAAATAAATTTGTAGTTTAATTTGAGACGCAAATATTATTTACATTCCGTCAATCCTTCGCTTAGTATTTTTGGATTTTATAACATATCCTACTTATACAATACGATAAAAATGATGACAATAAATTGAGGGGGTATTTCTATTTGACCGACCTTTTTTCAGGCGTTTTTCAAAAATTCATAAAGAATACAATTGTTTAGATTTTTGGATGGAAGTTTTTCATATTTTCAAAAGATCTTGAACTGAGAAAATACATGGTAACCAATTAAAAGAGAAATAATAGGGGGCGCTGTAACATTTCAAACAATGTGTCTTGGAAACGACACCCTCACTTGGCTGACATGATTCAGCTGCTCCAGGTCATCTGAAGCAAAAAAATCAAAAAGATTTTTGAAATATACGAGTACGGCTATAGTCAGGACTAGAACAAATCAAAAATATTAAAAATTGACAAAATGGCATCAATTTGAAATTTTTTTTTTTCGAATTTTGACTTTTTCGGTGGTATTTTTTGACTTTCTAAAAATTCAAAAATAATTATTTTTCATTTATTCCAGTTTGGACTATAGCCAAACATCTGCTAAATATATCCTCCAAATTTGAGCTCAATCGGTCCAGTGGTTTTGACAGAATCTTGTCAGCCATTAAAAAAAATCGTGTTTCGAGAAAAACGAATTGCTCAACATGTAGCTTGACACTGCAAATTCAGACCTAACACTGAAATTTTTTACTAGAACTAGGAGACAAATCTATAAATGCTTTCGGAACATCGTAGTGGGGAAGGAAAACCTATTTGAGACGAAGAATGACTCTATTCTACACATTTATGAACTGCCTGCTTGACAGCCAAGGCGGCCTTCCACAGCGTGCGGCTGAGTACTCTTCGCTCTGCGCAGTTGACCCTGCTGCAACTTCGTTAAAAAGTCCGAACCATCAAATCCCTTTGCGTACAAATTCCACATACTAAATACTATCAAAAAATCAACAAAAAAATCGATTTTTTGGTCCGGTCAAATAGAAATACCCCCTTAAGGAAGTTTACTTCACATAAGAACTTGAAATTTTGTCTACCTACTTGACAATGTATTCCTTGGAATTTTCCTCACGTTTTGCTCATTAAAAACTTTTCATAATCCACGCACATGTCCAACATATCGAGTAAATGAATAAGGGAATCGAACAACACTGACTATTTCTAATTTCTGGATGTACGCAATTTTAACAATACAATACTTTTGTTTTATTCAAGTGAAAAGGATTGACAAACGAAAAAATTATTCATGTATCCAACACAGCGAGATCCACGCATCAATCGACATTTGTGCTAAATGTTCGCGTATGTTCGCGCATGCCTTTCTGCTAGTGCATATGAATTTCAGATCGCACGACTAAAAATTATTTGAAAGTTAATATACCTATAGGTTGTTTATCGTAGTACTTTATACATATTACAGATATCGACACGGTATTTAATACCAATTTATGGGGAAATTAATTGATTTACCTAATTTGAGTGAAAAATGAATTCAGCATTTAATGACATGCATTAAAAAAATAACATATTTAAGTTTCAAGTTAGAAGAAATCAACTGTTTCTTCGGCAAACGGTTCCCCGATCGGCAAATGGTTCCTTTTACCTATTGGAAATTTTCTTGCAGATTAGTATTAATTATAGGTAATTTGAAGTCTTATTCTTCAAGAAAAACCTAAAAACTAATAAGAATTATCTAGTACAACGACCCCAGTCCGATTCTAACCAAGCCAAGTGCTGCTTAACTTTGATCATCGAACGAGAGGCCTTAAACCTTAAACAATGCCTTGTTTCGCAAGCGAACACATGAAATACGGAATAATGTAGTGTAGAAGACTGAAATGAAGTGTTCAGCACACTTAACACTTAAGACGTATTCTTCTTTTTGTGCAGTGGCTCCAGGAATCACTTAAATTTTGCAATTCAAATAAATATTGTAGGAGGGTCGATACTTTTCTGCTGTTATACCCGATGGCGCTTGTAATTTTCTTTGTCCAGAAAAAGTCGCCAGGGTTTCTGACAGGGCGCTTCCTAAAGATCTTAACTTGTGCTCGGCCATAATCATACCTCGCAGAAACTGTTGCATACTAATCACTCTTAAGTTTTATAAGATAAGTCAACTCTAAGAAAATGTTCTCAGGTCGCGCTCGTGAATTCTTAAATGCTTAGCTCTTCATGAAAAACAGAGTGTCCTGAGTATAATAAAATTCTATGTATATTTTCTCGCTATTCAGGGATCCAGTTTTCTTGGAACTGTGAAATTTCTTTCAAGAGTATAGAGAATAAATGGATTACGTTAATATTGAATATTTCATTTCATGTTGTTGGAAAATATCTTGTAAGAATATATTGGGAAAAGGGCATTACATTCTTTGGAAGTTAATAGAAATAAGTTTTTTTTATTTCATCAGCAAACGAATTTCAGACTTTTATAGAAAAAATACAAAATTATGTATAATAATCTTCAAATTCATTCGTTCACTTTGTCCGCATTACAGTTTTTATCTGTCCGCTCACTTCTCGCGTCTAGTGTGGAAATGTTACAGTTTACATTTTGAATTTTGAACAACTATTGCCATCAGGTTAGACATAGTATAACAATTGTCATCTGATTTTAGATACATTCAAGTAATGAATAAAACAGCAAATTCGATTGCCTATTAATTAAAACAAGATCAAAAGGTCTGTTTACTTTTTCCGAAAGGTCTTAACTGAAGAGAAAATTTTATTTCTCAAATGATTTATGTAGGTAGCTTTTTTCGTATGTATGACGAGATGCGTGTAGAAAAAATAATCAAAATATTTGTACACACCATTTTTAAAGCTTAAACTAGAAATCTCTAAATTAAAAACGTGTGAAATTTGAGCATTTTGTCCTGAAATTTTTTCATACCAAATAATATAAAATTAAAATTTTCAGACCGTAAATGGGGCGCACCCTTGTATCTTGTATTTAAAACGCGAAATTGCTTCTTCTAAGATCTAGGTCTTTCAATTGTGAGGTGCAAGCCTCTACATCTATTACCTTTACTGAAAAAATGGTTAGTTGGATCAACTATTCAGTTTATAAGATATTTTACTGCTATTTCATCAGTTTATTTCGCTGTTTTATTAGTTAGAATAACAATTCCATTAGTTGTAGTGACCATTCAAATAGTACCAGCAACTAATAAAATTGTTGTCCCAGCTAATAAAATTGCAGTACCATATCTTACAAACTGAGTAGTTGGCCCAGTTTTAAAATGTTTTGGTTTTAATTTGTAATTATTTAAAATTGAAGAATTAAATAATATAAAGCTTTAAGTAATTTGAATGATTTAATATCACAAACTCACAATCCTAATTTAAAAATAGTGTCTTATTTTGAAGCCCTTAGAATAACTCGTTTTCAAATCAAAAAACTTTCAATCAGTAATAAATTATAGTAATAAAATGTTAAGTATTTTAATTTCTCATTTTAAATGCTTCAAATTTGGAATAGATATATACTTTTACTCTTGTAACCTTTAGGTTATAAACAATAGTTTTTTGTCCTTAAAAGTTTTAATTTATTAATGTTAATGATTGTCAAAAAAAAATTCAGAAATTTTGGTTAAAAATCCTGGCAGATGACAGAACGACTTACAAAGGTTCTTTCTGATACATTTTTGAAATTGATGAAAATTAAAAAATTATATTAACAATTTACCAAATATACTGAAAAAAGAAAATACCAAAAACTATTTTTCTCATATATCAAGAAGTTTCTTTTGAAATTTTAAGTAGATATAAAATACATTTAGGAATTCACCTGATGCGAATTTTCGATTAGACCAAAATCTAAAAAGTCAGATTAATTTTTAAATTACCAATTTTTTACAAAGAGATTCATAAGCAACGATTACGATTTTCAATAACTGTTAACGAGATTTACAAATGAACTCATTGGCTTTTTTCGATTAAACATAATTTTAAAAAGTTCTAGGATTTTAAAACATTTTAGGAACTAAACCAGTTTAATTTGTTAGACTTTGAACTCTCTTGAAATGAAGCAGTGAAACCTAACTGATTTCCAGTGAAATCTCACTGGTTGAAACTTGAAACAGCCCAGAAGTGTGTCACTGACAATCAGTGAGAATTAATTGGTTCATTCAGTGGAGTTCCGACACTGGTTTAATCGGTGGGGTTCACTGGTTTCTCAGTCTCAGTACCAGTAGGCATCTGGTCGTACGTCTTGTCATCATTCAGCTGTTTAGGTATGACACTTATCATTCATCACTATTGTGGACTGTGGTAACAGATGTAAAATTATCTTTTAAAACCCGCACTTTACTGCCACAACAATACTATATAATGGGATATAATATGTTGCACCTAATTGTGGGAAGACCCGTCGTTATGTCAACGTTTCGCGTCACTCGAAGTCAAACCCAAGTAGCCAGGGGCCTCCCACTATCAAGCGAAAGATGTTATATCCCCTGCTCATTGCATCCAGGCGCCAAATATTTATAAAACAAGCACTGGTACACAATACGGTTCGTTTTCACTCGAGAAATACCAGGACCTGACCGGCGACGCGCCCGTACCAGACGACTGGAGGTTAGAAATTTCCCCATCTTTCCCTATTTGAAGTTGGGTTCTGAAGGGGCCCCTATCAGAATATCTAGTCTAGAAAAAACTGATGGGGCCCTATCAGGTTATAGTGAAGAATGCTTCGTATAGGTATGGAAAATCTAACTGTATCTAGTGGGGCCCCGACCAGAACATTCCTAACGTCTTATTCTTATTACCCAAAGTATTAACTTGGAAGTTTTTGACGGTCTTAGTAAGCAGAAAGAGTGTTTTTGTGTGTGCATGTGAACGCTTTTTGCCATAAAACATGATTTAGGGCATTATTGAAAATTTTCTTCGGAACCAGGCACGTATGTGTCATTTAAAGTTAAAGAGGTTATGTCAAGTACAGCTGTCCAGTGCTTCGCCAGAGCTTTCAAGTTTTGTGTTTTTATTTCTTGATGTAATTTTTTCATTGTGTTTGACAATTATTCTTCTCTGCGATGGAAGAGGAAAGGCGCCTGCAAGAACAGAAACGATTTCGCAGTAAAAAATTCCGCCTAATGCAAAAAGTCGAACAAGAATGCGATGAGAGTGAGGTTATAATGTTTGGAGCTGCTCGCTCTGACGATCACGTAGAAGGTAAATAATGTAATAATAATTTAATATATTGTATTAGTACAAATAATTGATCAGTAAATATAATCTAATAATAACACAACCTAAAAATAATATTCTCTTATATTATAATACAAAAAATGTCAAATAAGTAAATTAACAAAAATCGGGGTACATATAAAAATGAAAATCAATCAATTATAATTCAGCAATTCTCAACGCTAAAGACTAAGAAGGAAGATGGAATCTCCGGGCTGCTAACTTAAATCAAACACAGGGGCTCTGTAGGGGCCCTTCTCTTAAATGGGGTTGTAGGCGGGCGACCCCCACTAGAACCCTACTAGAAAATCTAGTAGGGCCCCTATGGTCATAGCGTTACGTTCTAGATGGGGGTCCGACTAGTTTTCCTCACTAGAGCCCGATGAGAGATAGGGAAAACTCGTTGTGGCCCCACTAGAGCCCTATCGAAATTCCAGCATGGGATTCATGTCTTGCCCGCGTGGAGCGCTATATCACTGGTTCAATCTATCACTTGGCATCACTGGTTCACCAGTGATAATTCAAAAGTTCACTAGTTCAGTTTGAGAGAGAAAATAAATTGTTCATCTTCAAAAGCTTGAATTCGAAAATATTTGTTTGTTTCTTAATTTTTATATGATGAATCAGCGAAAAAATTGCACATGTTCAAAATTGGAGAGTTTTCAATTATAAATAGTCAAAATTGAACTATTCCAAGAAAAAGGTTTTGAATTATATAACTTCACAGTATAACTTACAAATTTTGAAACTTCAATAATTTACAATTCTATATTTTCAAAATTTCAAAATTTTCAATTGGAACTCTTCAAAATTATAAAACTTTGAATTGTAAATATTGAATATTCAAGAGTTTTTAATTTTGAAAATTCACAATTAAAAATCACGCAAGTTTTAAGGTCTACAATTAAAAATTCTTTGCTTTTGATGATTAATATTTAAAATTTCTTCAATTTCGAAGATTCAAAAAAATTGAAACCTTTTGACTTTTGATCTACAAAATCATCTGAATTCAAAAATTCTTATTTATACATGTTTAAAATTTAAGAGTTTTCAATGGGAAATCTTCCAAATTGAACTATTCCAAAAAAATTTTTAAATGACATAGGTACTTTTGAAATATAAATTATTGTTCTTCAAAATTGAATAATTTGCTATTCTATATTTTCAAAATTCAAGAATTTTCATTTGTAACTCTTCAAAATTGTAGAACACTAAATTTACACCATTCAAATTGAAGTTTTTCTTTACTATGAAAATTTACCATTGAAAGTATTAAAGTTTTAAAATTAAAAATTCTGCAATTTTCATAAATTACATTTGAAATTTCTTCTATTTGGGAGATTTACAATTGAAAACTCATGGCATTAATTCTTCAAAATCATCCAAATTTGAAAATGTTTATTCATACAACTGTAAAATTGAAATGTCTTTCTTCAAAATTTAGGTGTGAAAAAAATCATTTTTAAAAATGGAAATCATCAGAAAGACTCAGAATTCATCGAGAGTGTCTTTTAAAAACATCTTATTACGATACACATATAATCCCGCAAATCAACTTAATTATTTAGGTATGTCTTTGCTTCAAATTCGTGCTGGGATAAAATCTTATATTTAAGTATGAGTTACATATTATACTGAAAGCCGATTAAAATGAACATCAAATCGAAATTAAATTGAATTTTATGAAAGCAGATGTAGTATTTTTGCTAGTTTATGAATAAAAAAGTAATAAATATTTTTTAAACTTTTTGTGTGATAAGAATAAAAAAATATAGAAACATTGATTGAAATTGGAGAAATTAACTGATAGCTGACAGTGAATGAAACCGGGGCTTCAGTTTCTGAACTGATCAAAAGAAACGATTGAGAAGAACCACAAAGATTCAATGGCCATAAAGTGGTCGTATTCGCGAATGATAGGTCTGAGCAAAAGGCACAATCTTTCTTTATATGGGTGCACGTTATACAGGCAATAAAGAGCCAAATAATCCTTAAACGTTTTCGATGGACAATCAAGATGAACTTAACTGTCCTGCACAAAAAGGGCTGGACACGATTTGTTTGATTGCAGACCTGCGGGTCAAAGGTCACGACGGATGAACGTCACTGATGCGATCCAATAGGGATTATGGATAATCACTAATGATATGCCACGATCTCTGGTACAGGTATCATGAATGACCTTGAAGGAACCCACAACATCATCCGTACCTTTTCCATTCGTTCCAAATATTTAATACATATTTTGCATCTTAAATTCATTAATCAAATATAATGAATTGCTGCTGAACATTTTTTTCGAAGTCCACTCTCTTGATCAGTAAAACTTTAAGAATAACGTTCCCAGTGACGATACAATAAAAAAACGGGCAGAAATTGGATAAATAATTCGAAAAAATTATAAAAAAGACTTCTTTTTCTACTTATCGTCTTGGTCAATTTTTTGGAAACCGAATTTCGTACATCCGCAATACCATTAAAAGGGTTTCAATGTTTAAAAAATTCCATTCGTGATATTCTTTTTTCCGGTTAGTTAAAAGCATTTTTTGTAAAAGGAGCGTAATGCACCAGTAATAGTTTATTGGTGTTTGTATTTCCACTTTCGTCGACAGTCATTGCAGTGGAGGACTGGAGGAGAATATCCGGTCGGATTTTACACGAGCCATTTAGGAGCCATCCCTTTGGCTTGAATTTACAATAATGACCACCTTGGAATCTTATCAGAAGTCATTTTGTATGTTCCTTAGCATAAGATCGCTCATATGTACTTATTTCTTATACACGTGATGTAAATTCGAAAGCACGTACCTACATCTCTTCCAACCATCCCTCTTACTCGTCTTTTTGTTTCGCCCTTCTCAGTTCCTCATATCGCCCTTCTACCTTCAGAGCTGCAAGAAGTGACTCTAGATTACCGAAGATAGTCATCTTTAATTATTATCTACCAGGGCCTGGCAGTCTCGGCAATTCTCGACCGTCGAAAAACAATATCCTGTCGGGACGTCGGTATAAGCAAGATCGTCCGGGTCCTCATTTACCGACGTTTAACTCGGATTGGACTCTTTTAGCAGCGCTACAAACAACGGCCAAGTGACGCCAGTCAGGATGGTGGTGAGTGGCGGGAGAATTAGAAAAAATAAAAAGGAAAAAAAGGAAAAAAAGGAAACGAATGGACGGAACGACGGAGAGCATTCGTATCCGCTGAAATTGCCCGGCCATTAGCGATACTACGTTATTACGTTCATCGTTTTTTACCCCCGGTATACTCGCGAGGGGCCAGCGGCCATCTTGGAATATGAGATTGAGTCTGAGGGCTCTGCTTACGGGACCGGTTAATTTGATACGTTGTATCGACAGTACTTTTCTGGCAAACGATTAATATCGAGTATACTCGTCGAACTTACAATGCGAGATTTGTGATTTTTTCGATAAAGGTTCGTTTCATACTCAAGCTTGAGTAATCTCTAGAGATTACTAGGCCTTTTTATTATGCTTCTATAGTACGTTCAGTAAAGTTAATCTGATTTTTTAAAACTCATTTCTATACTAGTTTTTTTCTCATTTATTTAACTAGTACTATTTTTTAACAAATCAGGTAGAACGATTTTCATGAAACTAGTCATGGAGGTTACGTGGCTCACAATCAGGGTAGCTTCCTTGAGACCTTGAGTTATATGAAAAAATGAGAGGTCATAACAGCCACGCTCTCGCGGCTTCGAATATCACTGTCGGAAAATAAAAACCGATATTACGCAATTTTGTATGCCCTTGGATATAGATATTTGTCTCATGTCGGATACTCTGTCTTACTTGAGGAGTAAGCGAACAAAACGTGATAAATCCATTTATGTTAATTTTTCATTGACAAACAGAGATCAAAGAAATATGAACACAGATTCCCGTATATATTCGAGCATCTATCTGTATGAATGTCGAATCACAAAAACGATTTTCTTTTATTTATTATCGTTGTTGCTTACAAAATTAATAAGGATTTATACAGTTGTTTATACAGTAGACTTATCAACTTGTGCTTACTTAGTGGTATGAATCTATTAATTTTTTGTGTCAGTACACTGGATTTATCAATTTATAATGGTTTATGAATATTCTTGACGAGAAACATTAAATATTGTTGAAAATCGTATAGGAAACTAAAATTCTCATGGATTTGAATTCTTTGTCTATATGATATGAGAAATTTACGTACATTATCGGAGTTTTTTCTTACAGAAAATTTGAGACAAATTTTTGAATCTTTCATGAAAGTAAACAGGGGGGGGGGGAGGGATTAAATTACATATTTCTTAGGAATTTATAATTGAAAGGTAGGGAGTGGTACAAAATTTGACCGTCCCACCCCTTTTTTTTGTCAAATGTCCACGTTTTGAGACCCCCTAAATCCGAAAAACAGATTTTCACGTATGTGTCTGTCTGTTTTTGTGTGCCTGTGTGTGTGTGTGCCTGTGTGCCTGTGTGCATGTGTGTGCGTGCGAATATGTGTGTGCCTGAGTACCGGTGTGTGTGCCTATGTGCCTGCGTGTGTGACTGTGGATCTGTAGATTTTTTTTTAGTCTGTCAGCACGATAACTTTCGAAATAATTGACAGATTGGATTGGGCTTTGGTATACTCTTCAAGCGTCCTAAAATGAAGGTCAAGTTCGTTAGCCAGCCATTTTAGATGAAAATTCAAAAACTGAGCACATTTTCAAAATTTTTGGGACCACTTTTTTTCAAGATTTAAAAATTCTATTTACGGTTATTATTAGTACTCAAAAAGACGAGTTTATCCTCATGACTTTTTTTATGGGAACAAATTATTAAAGTTATAGCATTTATAAAATTAAAAAAAAAACGAAAATGAAAATGAACATTTTAAGCGAAACAACACACGATATGGAAAAATGGTAGAGGGAGGAAAACATTGCATTTTGAACATCCTACAAGATTATCGCAACAGCTCTTCGAATTTTATTGAAAAATTGAAAATTCAAATTTTTACAGCACAAACAAAAATGAAAAGTTCCATTTTGCGGTCAAAGTATACAAGGTAAGAAAAAGAACGAAAGGGAAATGGCTTAATGGTATGATAATAATAATAAAATAACGGAAGGTGTGCGTTCCAAAAAGATCTTCAAATTTGTTAGTGATGTGGTTTTTTTCGTTGGTTGAGAATTGAACTATGCTGTTGGAAATTCGTCTTTTCTGGTGGAACTCACCTGTTTTTAGAATAAAAATAAAATCTTTTTTGGTTGAAATATCAACTATCATGTTTTATTTGAGAATGCATCTTTTTTGGTTATAACTTCAACTACTTAGTAGAAAGTGAAACTTCTTTGTTGAAAATTAATCTTTTTGGTTGACGATTCATAATTTTAGTTGAAAATTCTTTTTTTTTAATTTAACTATTTTGTTAAAAAAATTTTCTGGTGAAAATTAATTTTTTCAACTGAAAATTTATTCATTCCATGTTTGGTTGAAAATTGATCTTCTTCAGTTTAAACTTAAATTATTTGGTTAAAAATGTCTCTATTTTGTTGAAAATTAAACTTTTTTTGGTATAAAATTAATATTCTTGGTTAAAAATTCATTTCTTAAATTTAACTATTAGGTTGAAAATTCCTTCAAAATTTTAAATATTTGTTCGTTAATTTTGAAAATTGTATTAGAAATTAACTTTTTTGGTGGAAATTAATCTTCTTGGTTGAAAATTTATCCTTTTGGTTAAAAATTTATTTTTGGTTGAAAATTAGAAAATTAAAAACAATATTAAAAATAAAAAAATTTAATTTTTGTTCAAACGACACAAACTATGAAAAAAATCAATATACAAAAGTTGCTTATCCAAAAAAGAGCTATAAATTTGTCATTAATAATTTTTTTATAGGATGCGTAGTTTTTGTTGCAATCGTCAAAAATAACATTAAAAATAAAAGAATTAAATTTTTGGAACACGGCACAAGGTACGAAAAAAAAACTCATAAACAATAGTTTTCCACCCGAGAAGGATCTGAAAATTTGCTAATGATAATTTGGAGATAGAATAAGTAGATTTTCTTTCAATCGTAACAAACAAGATTGCTAATTAAAAAAATAAACTTTTGGAAAAACGACATAAGAGATGAAAAAAAAATGAATTGACAAAAGTTGTTCAACCAAGAAAGATCTACAAATTAGTTATAAACTCTTGTTATAAAAATATATTAAAAACAAAAAATCAGCTTTTTGGAAAAACGACACAAGCTACAATAACATTTTATTTAACAAAATTTTTTGCCCGAATTATATCTAAAAATTTTCTCAACGCCACTTTATGCTAGGATGGCTATTTTCAGTTCAAATTGTAAAAAATAACATTGAAAATAAACAACTTGAATTTATACAAAAACAACACAAGTTGCAATAAAATGTTTAATACCAAAATTGTTTTTTTTTTCTTTTTATTGTGTGCGCACTTTTTTTTTAATTATAAGAACAAGACAATGAAAATACGTATGTTTCAATATGCCAATATACCAACAATGCATATTAAGGGCCGTTCAAGAAATAAGTAACGCTTTTTTTCAAAAATTTCGACCCCTCTCCCCCCCTAGAGGCGTTACGTATTTTTTGAACGGTCAGTTATGAATTATAATGATATACATTTATTGAAATGATACATTTTCCAGAATAGCTGAGAATAAAATTTAATTCAAAATAAAAAACAAATATTTAAGTAATCATGATAAATAAAGTTTGTACTTTATATTGCAATAGCTGAATAGGCAATCTCAGGCCGAGGTATATAAATAAATGTAATATACATTTGATATATAAGTGTTGAACATAATGTAGAAAATTTCACATTCTGGACAAAATCGAGTGCGAAGCACGAGATACGTGATGAGAATGTGTTCGTTGAAGCCGAAGAAGCTCTAACAAGAGAGAATTCACAATCACCAAATTACAGTTGTCAATGCTTTGACCTTTAATTTTAAAAGTTTTGCGCATAAATGTGGGCGATAAACAAAAATCGAGCACGTAGCGCGAGGTTTATACATTATCGAGCGCGAAGCGTGAGATAAATATATTATCGAACGCGAAGCGCGAAAACCAACTGTCGCGCGCCCTGGGCGTGCTCAAAGTTGCGAGCGAAACTAGCCACGCGCACAGCGCGCGGTGAGAAAGCGCATTTGGGAAGATAACGTTAACTAGTACAAAAAAAAACTAGTAACGTTAACGAGTCTTGCTTTTCCTTTTCATTTATTTCTCTTGTAGAAGTTTTACGTTTTCTGATACCCTGAAAAATGTCCTCTATACACACGATTCCGTATATTAATTTTTAACATTTTTTTAGAGATTTCTTAAAGATATTGAAAGTGCTTGAAAACAATTGAATCTTTATTTGAGAGATACATAATGTGAATCACTTTCCGAAGTGAATAATTTTCTGTTATATAATGTTTAAAGGCATGGTTTAAGTAATTGAACGAATATAACGCTACAAATTTTATGAAATTCTAAAACCTATTATATGATCTTTTATTTTCAGCTTCACAATATTGTTCGGGTATATAGAAATAAACAATAAGACTGAATTTAAGCAGTTCTGCTTCAATGTACACCAGACTCTCTATAGATGAACAATCTCGGGGGTTGCCTGAAAATAGCCTTGTTCATATAGCGCGTAAAGCGAAACGTAAAGAGTCAGGGCCGCCTGAATCGTTTACATAAGATTGCGCAATCCACTTGACTGAGTAGTAGTGAATTGCGTCCCTTCAGTGGCGAAGTCGCAACCGTCTCTCGCCCTGCTACCCCCTGAGAAACTGCAGATGCCAGCAGTTCTAGGAATTCATAAAACCTGTGCGATCACGCGTTCCTCTAAAGAGAGTCTGGTGTAATAGAATTCTTGAACCTGCTAGCTTGGAAATTATACAGTTTTCTAACATATTGAACACTTTTGGCAATGTAAACAAATTTTTATTCATTCACTTATTAAGCTATTAGGCTAATGAATGAGAAAGTATTTGAAAAACGCTAAGAGATTTTACACACATTTTATAAAAAAGACATTGTTGTGAAAAGTTTGTCGAAATTTCGTCAAGAGGATCCATACACTCTAATTATGCTGGTCTCGGTGACAATGCCTGTTTGTCGAATTCACGATGACAGGTGTTCAAATAAGCGACCATGAATGTTTCCCACTCTGATGATAATCATGATGTCAAATAGTTTTACGATTTTTTATTTCTCCCTAGACTACATTCCCAGTTTTCCTAAACCGTAATTAAAAGCAAGTAACTGTCACGGATCTGAAGATTCTTATATATAATTTTTCTGCTTGTCACAAACTGAAAAATATAAAAACCAAAAAATAAAAGAAGTGTGTGATATAGTTCCATACACGTAATAATTCCCTCTAAATAAAAAATAGGCTGAATCCAGTCGTACCTACAAATTCATGGAGCTGGCAAAAAGAATGGACTGCTCGTCCCCAAATTTTTTAAGGACGAGCCAAAATTTATGAAAAATACTTGGCTAATGATCCTAACTTTCGGGACGACGACGCACAGAAAAAAATGGTTGGTTGGGACAAGTAATAAAGAAATAGGAACAACTTTGGTAGTTAGTAATATATGCCATTGCCACTTAAGTAAGTGGTTGTGGTTACTACTTTTCTTTCTAAGAATGGTAGTACTTGTCCTTACTACTTTACGTGTTGTCGCAACAACTTGCAATGGTGCATAACCATTTTCAGGTAGTTGTACTTACTTCTTTAAGTAGTACGGCTTATTATTAAATTAGCCAGACTTAAAATTAAATTAGTAGTTCTGAGTACACTTGAAGTGGTAATCCTAACTATTGAAATTGATATAGTTTCTATTAGTTGTTTCTAAAAACGAATAAAAACTGACACTCCCTCATAAGAAAGAAGTATTAGCAAGTATAGAAACCAGTACTTTTTTCGTGAAAAAGTATTGGATTATCAATACTTATTCGCGAAAAATGTATTAGATGCAATACTCAACAATATTTGTCCCCAGTATGTATGTATGTATGCCATTAAGCCATTTCCCTTTCTGGGGTAGGCGTGACACTACCCGATTCGAGTAGAGTTTCTAGGTGGATAGTTTCTTGTAGTAAATAACTACAAGTGTGGGCTCACCACACCCACGACACGCCAACAGCACGCAATTAGTAGTATTCCCGAACGGTCACCCATCCAAGTACTAACCGCGCCCAACACTGCTTAACTTCAGTGATCTAACGAGAACTGGTTTTTTCAGCGTGGTATGGCCGTTGGCCATAAAAAGCTATAAAGAGCTGTACCCTAACGGCCTAGCTGGACAACTGCGTCACATTGTGACACGACCCTGACTTTTTACGTTCGGGGAATCCCGCTATGAGTCGAAGGTCAGAACCAAAACAGAACTTAACTCGGGTATAAGAGTGTAATTGTCGAAATACTGCAAAAGTTTCAACTATTGGAAGGAAAAATGCATCGTTCATCAAAAATCAATTTCCCCTCGATGCATTTCCTCATGCAAGCTCTTGTGTTTCTTGGGTCCATTCACACATTCTATGCATTCTTTCCGATGTCTGCCTCTAGGCACACTTCCATTTACTTTACCTAGATACACTTGTTTTGTTAGTCGTTCATCTTTCATTCTCTCAACTTGCCCAAACCATCTTAGCAAACTTCTTTCACATATGTCAACTGGTGTCTCCTCCTCACCATATTCTTTGAGGATTATGTCATTACTTACTTTGTCCATCAGTGTTTTGCCGCACATCTTGCGCTGGAATCTCATGTTGATCGCGTTAATTTTACTCTTATCCTTTTATTGATAGGTCCACGTCTCGCTACCGTACAGTGCAGTCGATATAAATATAGAATTATGTATTGTCCTTCTGGCTTTATTTGATATATTTTTACTTCTAATAATGTGCGCTGTTCTACCGACAACCTTCTTACCCTTGTCTATACGCCTATCTAACTCCTCATATATCTTTCCGTCACCATACACCGAAAAAACGATATTCTAATTTCAATAATTTCCCACTAAGTTTAAGAATATTTGCAACCTAAATAGGCGCCAAGAATATATTCTTAATGTACGATGGAGGCCCTCTTACCTTAAGAATATATATGCTTGTCTAATTGTAAGAATTCCCCACTAAGTTTAAGAATATAGTTCCATCCGAAATCTGTCGCAGTAATTGTATAATAAGTGACGAGCTCGAAGAAATGCAACCAATTCTGAGGATAAATCGCATGTGCACATCTCTAACTCTATCTCTTTCCCTTCGCAGAGAACGTTAAGGTGAGAAAAGTTTGATGTCACACGCCAACGAATATAAATAATGTAGAGAGGTTATGTCTCGGTGTGGTACAACGGCATTCAACCTCACTGTCACATCAGACCTTTCTCTCTCTAACTTTTTCTGTAAAGAGAAGCAAATGGATGTGCACACGCGGTTTATCCTTAGAATTGGTTGCATTTCTTCAAGCTTCTCACTCATCACGAATTCGAAAAACTGATCGAAAAGCACGTCGCACAAAACATTAAAAGAAACGTTTGGACAGATCAAGGCGCATTTCGTCCTTTGGTTAGAAGATACACTTAAATTGAGAATTTCGCTTACTTCATTAAGAATATTACTAAGAATATGCGTGTAAGAATATTACACTCTTAATAGTAGAATATCGTTTTTTCAATGTAGTGAATAGGCTACCAAGATATATGTACTTATCAACTTGTTCTATTTTCTCATCATTCAGGACAATGTTGCACATTGTTTTTTCACCTTTTCCTTCAGACACCATAATTTTTGTTTTATTTGCGTCAATTCTGGAGCCCAGGTTCTTTATGTTTGTATTCAGTTTGCTCAACATTCTTTGCAGTCCACGAATCTGATAAATAGCCATGAGGACATAACGCATCCTTGTTTAACGCCTTGTATAATATCGAACCAGACACTCAGTTTCCCATTAACCCTTACACTCGCTTTGCTACCTGCATATATTGTTTCATTGCTTGTAGGAACCATCCATTGACTCCGTACTCTTTGAGGACTTCCCAAAGTTTACTCTCAAACTTTTTTCTGTGATCTTACTCAAACTTAATATTTGATCCGCACATGATCTTTCTGGCATGAATCCACTTTGGACTTCTCAAATCTTTTTTTCTGTCATTTTCATTGCATTATTAATAAGTATATTTGAATATATTTCAATACCGGAAACCAGCCTTGAAATGATACTTTTTTACAGTGTTCAAAGTCGTTTTGTATTTTCTTTTCTTCTTCTGTTCCATGAAGTGTATAAATTTACATGGAGACCCACAAGAGAAAATTGTTGCAAAATGATTCAAAAATTCACAGAAAATTTCTACTGGGATTCCACGTGGATTCAATGTGCATTTTGTCTAATTATTTTGGCCTGCCATCCGTATAACGAGATTATATTACTCAGATGGAATCCTAAATGCTCGATGTCTAACACGAATCAACTATTTTTCAGTTTCCTTCAACTTTTTCGAATTAATATTCCGATTTACAAGTTTTCAGAAAATTCTGAAATTCGTGTATATTTGGATAAATAGTCGTCAAAGGAAAAATCTTGTAACCTTCCCCGCTTTTATTTGTTGAAAAATAAATTGATGGTGAATCTGACTGAATTCATTTGCTGGGCTTGCGATTACTATAGTTTCTAATATGAAATACGTAAAAGTGATAAACGGCGTCTTGTTGCCGCACAAAAATGGTTAATTAGTTTTATCATAGAAGTAGTTGTCGCAGTTCATACCATCTCTAATAATAAAAAGGCAGTTGTCCCTACAAACTTTTTTTTCAGTGCGAGACACTTTGAAAAAAATATTCTTGTCCAATAGGCATCTACCATAATTTTTTGTAGATTAAATAATAGAAATAAAAAATACAATATAAATTCATGATCTGAAAATTACTCGTCCATGCAGAACCCGATGCAGATTACATAAGTCTGGCGTTTTATTTATTAAAAATTTCATAAGAATTTCTTTTGTAAGCCAAATAACAAAATTTATGAATAATTACGATCAATTGAAGCTAAAAGTATAGTAAACGAAAAATGATTTACGGTTGGATATATTTAGGTTGGATACGGATTTCAGCCCTTCTATTATGCAAAAGCATAGATCGAATCACTCGACGATAGAACTTTATGTAAATTTCATTTTACTCGCAGACAGGTTTCAATTATGAAAGTAATTACTGATTGATGATGCTCTTTTAACGCTTTAAAATGATCACGTTGAATTCAAACAAATTATTCCATTTCCTGATTTTACAGATAATGTAATAATGGAACGAAATTGATATCAAAATAATCAGCCTCAATTTTTAAATATTTTTATATTGCACGTATAGAATTTGAACTCCTTATAAGGCCCGAAGAGTTTGACTTAAAAACATTTAATTTGAGCAAATGATTTTCAAAAATAAGAAGAAAGTGTTCGATAATGGAATAAATAATGGATCTTTTGAGTTTTAAATGTGATAGATGCTGCAGAACTTGAAAAACATCGGCCTTACTTAATTATTCAGTTAATCCAGGCGGATATCGACAGATCACTGAGTGACGTGTGCACGCTTTTTCCCCCTATTCAATTGGTATTTTTTCCCGTCATGGGACCACAGGTTCGCGTGCTCAATTCACCATACAATTTTTTTGGCGTATATGTGCACGGGCTTTTCTTGTTTTGTGACGCTCCATACTCGTCCATATTCTTCAGTTCACAAATATTTTAACGTAAAAATACTGAATTCAATTAGCATTGAGCTACTCGCTCGGAAGAGCATTTTCATGTTTTCGTTTTATTGTCAAGTGTACCCCTGTTCCCACTTTTTTTATTCGTGACACAATGTTGTAGCATGAATATTGTAGATAGCTCATGACAACGGTAAACTGAAAACATGCGATATAATGTTTCCACTGTAAGCGAATTATATAGAGCTCTAGTTTTACAAAATTTGTCTGAAAATTTTTGCATCATAACATTTTGCAATTGTAGCAAGTAAGGAAATTCTCACATTTTTTATTAAAATCAAGAAGAAGGTGTTTCCTAGTTTCATATGCATTATAAAGTACCTTTATAATGAATAGTTCTACTCACAAGTAATATATGTTATTTGTGCGGTATGGTGATATTAATCATTTCCTTCAGATTCCTGAAACAATTGATTCATACATGATTATAATTATCGCATGATAATAATCTCGCACCGTGAAGCATGCAAAAAAAATTATAGTGAAGAAATGGTGATTGGTTTCTATTCTTAAATATATTTTTTTGAGTGGAACAAATTCGAATTAACATTTGTTATCTCCAAAATTGATGTAAGTGTTGTGGATATAATTTGCTGTTATATTCTTGAAAGTAATTATAAAATTGCTCCAAATATTGTGCATTCAATGCATGCAATGTGGGAAGAGTGATGAAAATTCAGAACAAGATCTGCTGATAAATTCAAGCAAATTACTCGACATAAAATGAGCATAATGATTCCTATAACAGCATACAATTTCTGCTCATGCAACACTTTTACGGTTCGTTGCACGGCATGAATTGAATAAGAATATAGTCCGAAGACAATAATATCTTGAGAAAGTTCCGTTTAAACTATACTTTTGTAGATTTTCATAATAAATCAATGAAGCTGATTTTTTTACATGTCTAAATTGAAAGAAGAGATAATAGATAGTGGGGTGTTTATAATATGTGAACGATAACTGAAATGTCATTTCCTTATTTTGACGTAGAATGTATATTCTAATTAGGCGAAGTTAATAGATATCCATGAATTGAGTTTTGTTTTCTACTTATCGCATGCTCAGAAAAAAATGTTGTTCACGCAACAAAATTTTTTGGTTAACTGCATTTGGTTGCTTCAAAAAAAATGTTGGGTAAGTCAACAAAATTTTTATTGAGTAGAACAATCTCGTTTATTTTAATAAAATACACTTCAAGACCCATATAACAACAGTTTCGTAAATCGTTTCACACTGGCCTTGTTACTAAATCGGTACCCTCGAAACATAAACAGTCAGGGCCGCCTGAACCGTTTCAAATTGGAATGCAATTGGAAATATTGGGAAATATACTTGACTGAGTACTCGCGCACTGCGAGAGTTTGAGGCGAGAGTCACAACCGTCTCTTGTCCTGTGCGCTGAGAGACTACACTGTTAAAAATAATATTAAATTTAATATACCCATGTGTATTAAAATTAATATATCAAGCATATAAAATCGCCATTAAGAGCGTGTATATTAAATTTCATATACATTCATGTTAATCACTTACAAGAAAAATCAGATAATTCCATTTTACACAAATTCAAAATAAGTTCAACATGAATTTTCGACTCTAAATAATAAAACATGATACCTTCTTTCAGTTAATCAAAAATATGACTGGATTTTAAGTCGAAAAGATCAATTGAGCAATCAAATGACAGACCTAACTTACAATCAACTGTACTAGCATTAAATTTCTACTATTTAGACTGGATTTTGGACAAAGTTCCACCCGTACGTCGCACATTCATTATAAATTACAATTCAATCGACGAATTCTAGATTATTAATATAATTGCAAATATTTGACAAGATTTAAAGAAATGAAAGCACTTTGAGTTTTCATGCACACTGCTATACCGAGCTGTATATTAAATTTAATGCACATGTATATTAAATGCACTACACCCATGTTTGTTACATTTCAGTAGCGGTAGTGCATATTTGCTTCACACACATGTATATTAAATATCATACAGATTTTTCTAACAGTGTACGTGGGCCAGCAGTTCTAGGAATTACAAATCCGGACTGGCTTTTATAGGACCTGGAGTGTATATTCAAGATTTAACCAAACTTTTTGGTTAAATGCACGAAACTATTTTTGTTTGGTTAGTAACCAAACCAAAGATTTCGTTGGGTTGCATAATTTAGTGAAAACATTTAAATCAACTTTTTTCTTGGCTTTTCTACTATGTATAATCTAAATGTTTTTCAATATTTCTCCACCCTTTATAATTTTGAAATACGATGAGTATATTTGAAAGGCAATAAACACTCAGCAAAGTGATCCGAAAAAAATTTATTTGCTGTGGAGACCATACACTATAAATAATTGTCCGGCAGTAGTAGCATAGGAGCCTCGTAAAATCAAGTAAATTCAGTTTCACATCGCCATCATTGCGCACTCGCTGGTCGAGATTTAATGCTGCATTTTCCAATATAAATAAAGTTACATCCAATCGAAAAGCTTCGTCGAATTTAACTTATCAGAAACGAAAAACATCATTTGTTCTAAACATTTCTCGTAATTATTTTTATAGGAGTAGAAGGATTTTCTATTTTTTTAATGAATTTGATAAAATAAAGGATTTTTTCTCAAATTTTTGAGAATGTAATAGAAGCCCTGTATTCTCTAATGAACAATTCAATGTCAAATCATCTAACAAATTTCAGCTATTGCTGGTGATTTTGATGAAAATTCTAGTATCCTTTCTCTTATGAGTTGAAAGAAAAACACTAAAATAATTTTTGAGAAATTAAAAAAACTTAGGAGGGATTTAAAATTGAAATGTTTTTGTTCTTTTTTTCTTTAAACTTTCATAACTTTGGTAATTTTAAGGATACTAAAATATATTTTTCACCATTTGTAATAAGGAGCAGTTTTAGAGAAATATTTATTGAAAGCTTCTTTTTTAACTTTTTGGATTTTTTAAAAACAAATTTTTGAACTGAATTTTTGAAAAAAATCCACTTTTTATATTCTTCAATTTTTTTTAGATAGCTTACAATGCCCTCTAAAAGACCTGTAAATATCAAAATGGGTCTTAGTTTTCTAGAAATAATTAAGAACGTAGACCGTGGCATATGGTGTGCCCAGCGCCGAAAGGTCTGAACTCTGAAGTTATTCGTGCATACAATTATAATATTCGCCTATTATTCGTCTATTGCTGACATGGTTATTCACATCGATTGCATCGTTTTGGGGCACATTTTTAATCATTTTTCGAAAACTAAAGGAGATCCCATTCTGATATTTGCAGGGCTTGTAGAGGACATTAGTTAGCTATCTATCACAAAAATTAAAGAAAATGAGGAATGAATTTTCTTCAGAAATTCAGTTTAACAATTTTTCTTGAAAAATTCAAAAAGTTATTTATTTTCTTCCTTAATATATTTCATCAGAACTGCGTCTTATTGATCATAATTAAAAAAATAGACCTTGATATCATTGATATACTAAATGTATGCAATTTGAGGGAAAAAGGACTTAAATTTTTAATTTTTAATATCCCTAAGTTTTTTTAATTTTACAAAAATTATTTCACGGGTTTTCTTCCAACACCTAAGAGAAGGGATACTAGAATTTTCATCGTAATTACTAACTGTATCTAAAATTCTCCAGATGATTTGATATGGAATTGCTCTAATTAAACAATTTAATTGTTGAATTTAATTTTGTGAGCGGTATTTATCTTCTCATTATAATTATATTAATGAAATTTCGTGGTATAATTCTCCATATTTGATTTGTTTGATTTGATTTTACCTGTATTTCAGGGAATATATAAAATTTATATAATAAAATTATAATCGATAATAATTATTGAAAATAAAATACACAAATGATAAAGAGAAAAAGATTGATAAGTCTTTTAGAATTGAAATTTAAGGCATGTTAGGCTTGAAAGTATTTTTAATTTTTTAATAATTGACATAGTCGTTTATGCACACGTATTTTAAATATAAGGCAATATACAAATTTTATTTTCGTAGAAAGTATTATTGTCTTTTCATTTCCATTGCATTAAATTTTTCGGCATATTGAGTATTTCTTTGACAAAGTAGTCAAAGTAACGTAGGAAGATAAAAAGATACATGAAAAAAAATTTTAGAGGAAACAAATACATACTTGGTACGGTGGGCCAAAAATAAACTTTGAAAATCGAAAATGGCTACTGTTGAAAAGTTGCTACGTTTTATTACATATAAAAATCTCTAATGAATTTTTCAAATTAAAAATAGTCCTGTGGTGTTGCAATGAGATCAAAAATCTTGAATTTTGAGAATTAAAAAAGATTTCCTTGCGGAAACCATGGTAATTTTTGGTGTACAGTTTTCGCCATAATATGCTAATGAAAAATTGAAATTAAAAAAATGTAACTTTTGTTTCAGTTAGACTTTTTTGAAATTGTGAAAAATAACATTTCTCAAGATTCAGTTAATTTTTATTAAAATTACAATTTTTTTACTATTATGTATGATAGTTTTTCAGTTCGCACTAAAGGAGCAACCTATAATTTAAATTAGATCTCTTGAAAATTTCTTCTTAGACTTCACAGTTGTTGAAAAAGTCACAAAACACTAAAATCATGAAATTTTAAGAAAATATAACGTCTAAGAAAATTTTGTTGCGAGTTTCGAGGGCGAAGGAAATGAGGGCTTTCTTTCCATTGCAACTAAAATCATATGTGAGGCATAATACTAAAAAAAGATTTTCAAATATAAAATAACTGAATCTTAAAACATGTTATTTTTTCTAATTTTCAATAAATTCTAACTGAAACAAAAGTTATATATTTTTAATATACATTTTTTATTAGCTTTTGATACTAAAAACTTTTAATAAAAAAATTACCAAAATATACGTGCTCATAGGGAAATTCGTTTAAATTCGCACAATTCAAGATTTTTTATTTTATTGTGACATCGTAGGACCATTTTTGATGTAAAAAGGCATCAGAGATTTTTATTCGTAATAAAACGTTGCAATTTTTCAGCACTAATAGTTATTATCGATTTTCAAAATTTTTTACTCTCTGCGTTCGGCCTGCCCTAATACTTGAGTAGCCAAGTGGCTGAGGTTGTAGCGTGCTCGGTTCATATTTTAAAATCTGTACTTCATGAAACTCGTAACAATGCCGGAGTTTAAACTTTTAAACCTCATGCGAGAAAGCGCAAGTGAATGAAATTTAATAATATTTTTTTTTTTCATAGATATATGTGTATTTTATCCTTATAATAATTTCTACTATCCCGGCTTCTCTAAGGGGGCCGTGCAAAAAATACATAACGCTTCTTTCTGAGACCCCCCCCCCCCTGCGTAACGCTTTTTCTATAGTGAGTGTATGTAACTTTAACATTAGCGTAACGCTGGTGGTGACCCCCCTCCCCCCTAAAGGCGTTACATATTTTTTTAACAGCCCCATACTATATATAAACCGCAATCTTCTACTTTCGCCCAGTTCATAGACTATATATTTCTAATTTATAAATACTTCCCATTCTATTAGACTGTGAATAATATGATAATGTTAAAAATGAAAAAAATACGTTGTGTCAGGACAGCCAGAAGATTTTTCGAAACGAGGAACGCAATGAATAAAAGTAATGATTTTAATTTATTTTGACTTGCATTTTCGTTGTTTCTGCTGATTACCATAATGAGAGCCAATTCAGTAACACTGTGATGATCCTATTCCAACTCAAGTAACCCTCCATTTATAAAATTACACCAAAAACCATAATCTCAATATGTTCCCCAACTGCGAACACCATATCTCCCCAAGAGAATGCACATCTCTATTTATTACCCAGGACAAATAGCTCATAGCAACCCGCTGACCGCCTTTTTGCCCCTCGACTATTTTTTGCCTCATATTCGCTCTTCAATTTATCAAAATAAGCGGATAGACGTACCAATCATCAACAAAGTGAAAAACACGAAAACAGAAGACAAAAAGTCGGTACAAAAGGGAGAATGAGCAGGGGAATAAAGTGAGCGGTGGAAAGAAAGAGAGAAAATAAGCATGAAGTAAAGGAAAGTAAAGTAAGGGGTACGAGTGAGGATGGAAACTGGGATAATGGGGGAGGTATAGTGGAGGGCTGTTCTCGAATCGCAGCTCTAATCCCAGCACGGCAATCCAATATCCATTCTGCGAACGATTCAGCGCAGAGTGCAGGAAACGAGCGCTCGTCCATTTCAGCTTCGTTTACTTACTTCCAGTCTAGCGGGCAGGAAAATCGCCACAACTAACCCGTCGCGCCAGCTAGCTTCGAGAGTGAACGCCGCATTGTGCTGCACAGTTTGTGTACTAACTATGCCGACATAACATAACCTCTAATCGACTGCGCGCGCAGCCAGTATGCAGTTTTAAGTTGGAGCGCCTTGTTGTACGTCTGTATGCGCACTCACACCACTGAATTCGTTGACTTTGGCGTGAGGCTGAGATTAAACCGTGGAGGCGCGATTACGATCCAACAGAATCTGATTGGACGATGGTTCGCCGAACGACCGGGGCGGAGCAACCGTAATGAGTTTCTAGCTCAGTACTCTGTTCTCCCTTTTTCTTTCTCTCTCCCACCCATCCTCTTTGTCTTTCTCCTTTCTCTCTCCAGCTCATTCTTCAAGCCCTTCTCTTTACCCTTTTTCATTTATCTTTTTGTCCTCTCTCTTTTTGCCTTTTGTCTTTTTATCGTGCCTCTTTCTCATGCTCGTTCTTCTATGCTATCCGCTTACACGATTGTGTCTTACAGATGGCTGCTGCTGTGTAACATTGCCCCGGTTTTTTCTTCTGATACCCTTTGTAGTTGGCTCCGACAAGGCGGTCCTCTGTATGCCTAGTTTGCTCGACTTCTTGCCTTTTATCTTTCCCCTTCGTAGAATGTACTCATGCTTGAACGACGGTCCTGTTTGCACTCGTAGATGGCCGTAAACATAAATGGGAAAGTAAAGTATGATGCAAGTACGTAATATAGACATGCGCATTACGTGAAATAACGCAATGTAAATGCGCTTGGAGAACATACACCCCGAAGAAAAAGTGATTCAACTTGGAAGAAAGCAGCCTCTGCAGTAAATGAAGTTTAGATTTTTTGTGTAATTCTTGCAGTGAGGAGTTGGGTGTCGTCAATATATTACATAACGCCTTTAGGGGGTGGGAGAGTTCAAGAGGAGCTGTTATGATGGGGGAGGGCTTGAGGAATGTTACGTGATGTTTTTTTTCAATGTAATAACTTTTTTTTAATAGTATAATAATATAAGAGGATTGGGAGGAGTGAGAAAAAAAGAATTTTTCTAAACGAAGTATATCTATAGGCTGACCGAAAATATAAATGCTGCATTCATTTTTTTTTTCATTTCATTTCATTTTTTAAATCTGTTTTTGAGGAATGTGTAAAAGGGTATCCTATTCGGGTACCTGTCAGGTTAAATCATGATTAAAAATTAAAATTTTAGAATTAACTTTTGACCACCACAGAAGGGTTGACAGTTTTTGAAGATTGAAAAATGAAAAAATGTTATTCGGGGGGTTCAAAAATTATTGCGAATTTTTCATGTGTACACTTTTCGATAACAAATAATATGTTAAAATTATATTTCAAAAAAGTCTGATCATTTAGAATGTTTTGTAATGCCAAGAGGTCATTGACAAAATACGTGATACTTTCGGGGGGAGGTTCTTTCAAAGTATCATTCTCCATGTTAAGGACAATGTAATTTTGTGAATGTAATTCTCATAAACTTATTTATTTTTGAGTGGAAGATACACACCACTATTTTCTTGATCGTGAAAAAATGTTTGAACTTAGTTCTTAAGCCAGATTAAGATAGTAAAAAATTGCACCATTAGTATAACTTAATTTTGTAGAACATCTGTTAACTAAAAGAAGAAATATAATATGGAGGCCATATTTTTGATGATATTTCAAAAAATTCTAACTCGATCAAAAATGATTTTGTTTTAAATATGATTTCATATTATGATTTGTCATCATAAGTTTTACACATAAAAAATTGGCAATAAGTTAGTTGCAAAAAGATATAGATAATAGCATGGCACACTGACAAAAAAGGATTATAGGAACTGGATAATAGAATTAAAGAATAATGCACCGTATAGAAGAGTATATTAGAGGTTATAATCTATATTTTTCTAATATATGAAGATGTTATCCAGGCGTCTGTGTAGTCTCAGATATAGTATACGTCACATCGTGGCGCTTGTCATATGCATCCGTTCGCATTGTAGCAAGTAATAATTTGGTTATAAAATGATTATTAGTGCTAGATCACACCTGATTTAGATTTAGAAAATGGGTAAGTTTATATTTCTTTCCATTACACCTCAGTACCACTTGTACAAGTACAGAAATTTAGCCTCCTTCACTTTCGTTTTTGTAGTCTTATGATAGCAACTTTCATGCTCATTGCGTGTTTAAGATTCGAAATTTATTTCCATTTCTACTTCCGGGCTCATCTATCAAAATTTTGTATACGTTAATAAATATACCTTTGCACGAATTATTATATAGATTTGAGGTTATCTAATGTACCAGAATTATAATATGGATATTAGATTTTTAATTCTTGGATTATGGATTTTATTATCTCAGATTGTAAAGTTTTATAATCCAAGATATTATCCCGTAGGATCTATTTCTTAATATCCAGAGATGGTAGTTTTAATAATCTAGATCTCTGTCCCATAGTTAATAGTTCAATATCATATCTGGTACCATATTTTTTATTGCTGGGTATACTCCATTTTTTTCAGTGCACACATGGAAAAAAGAGATATAAAATAATTCAAGATTCTATACGTTTTTAATTTTCTAGTGTAGAAGATAAAGTTTAAATTGGGATTGAAAAAGTGATGAATAAGCTTAATATTGTTTAAAAGTAATGTATTTCACTTTTATTACATATTTACTTCTCACAGAGACTATATTATACATACCTTTTACTTCAGAGAGGTATGCAGCACAGGGCACAACCGCAAACTTGCGTTTAATCTCCTGAAAAAAAAATAATGTAAGGGGTTTTAAAGAGTTTATTCTAGATGTTGTAATTTGATGTTATGTAAATTATTTTCAATAAGAGAAAAAATTTGCAGACATGTCTTGATCAACATTTCTAACTTTCGTTTGACTGATTTTCAGCTCTAAATTCGAATCAATGAAAATCTACTGAGAAATCAGTGTTGACTCTAAGATTTTTCTGGGGGGACTCCGATAGAGGCAGCATGTCGCAGTCTGTAGCATGCTGCCTTTAGGCCGGAAAAATCTTTGAGTCGCCAAGGCAGTGAGTTTACCCTAGTCGCAGTTACCCCGCTGTCTATTACCCCACTTTGCACATTACCTACAACGCTTCTCACTTGCAGTTTTTTCTGTGAAACCGAGAAAAGTATACCGCTGATTGAAAACCTCTTACGTACGCTTCCAAATCAAGGAGGCTGCTTACCAGTGAAATGTTATTGATTCGTTAGCATCCTGGGCGGAAATTTACAATTTCTTTGAAAGAATTTTACAGTTTTTATATGCACACGTTCAAAAATTTTTATAGTGCACAATATGTAAAATTGTACAATCGTATAAATACATATTTATTTATTTTTGTATGCTTAATGGAGAATATATCCAATTCATAGGATATAAATACGTAACTCTGATTATTCCTTGGTATTATTTATTCACGAATTTAGTCGAGTGCACAAAAAGGAGAATCTAAAAATCAATGTGACTGGGGTCAAGTTAAATATTTAGTAACACTCGTTGGGTTCTCTTTTAACCGAATACGGATGAGTCGGCATCTTTGTAGTTTTTGCATCATTTACGAGAATTGAGTCTTTCAATCCAGCGTCAACGCCTTAACTTGCAACAATGCGCTAATTAACTTATTTATTATTTGATTCTATTTCTAAAGTATTTTTATAATAATGTGATGATTCTGTGAATAATCCAGCAAAGGGAAATATGTGCAATATAAATTATTGGAAACAAATTCGGACACTGAAAGAAATATCTGCTAAATTTACAAGAGCTATTATAAATTTAGCGAATCTTTTTTATTCGTGAATGACTAACGGTTTCTACATCAATAAAAACTATCTTAATCACTCCTTTTAGAGTAGAATAATCTAAGGAACAATTTGAATCTTAACAAATAATAAATTGGATCCGATATAAAGCATATATCGTCTTGATGATGCAAGGTTTTTGCAGAAATTGCATATAACCTAATTAAAGTGAAACCTATTGAGAACGATATACACTGACCGCATTGATATCTTCTTGAACACGTACATATATAATATATGATTCCCTTTGAAATCACCGCCTGAATTTATTTCATGAAATAAAATAAAGCACCCCACGCTTAGGAATTCGGCGTCTGTAATTTGCGATTCAGCCAAGCGCTCGAGCCTAAATAAGCGATACGTGGGTATATTGTTGAGGTAAGCGTATATAAGTTGAAATGAGCAAGACGTAAAGGGAAAAAAAGGACTATGTTAGGGGCCTAAATCGCGTTATAGTTCTCGCATGGGTCGATGTATTCGCCATCTTGTTTTCTGCTCACGTCGCGCCGTAAAACAAAGGAACATTGAGTGAGCGCGCGCAGAGAATACGCGCTTCAATATTTAATCCCTCATTATCGGGGCAGAGGCCGAGCTTTTGAGACAATTGGCAATTTTATTGACCAATAAGATCCCTCATGCTGGCTATAGAACTCCACAATATTATATTATCTCTTACATATATTTTTCCATGTAAAGGTCACTTCAGCTTCTCCGCGTAATATCTCTGCGAATATTTATTGAATAGTGTTAAAATTTAAGAAATGTCTTTTTTTTCATAATATTATCGAAAAAAGCATGACAGCGACACAGATTATTTCACATGGAAAATAAATTCTAATGATGCATGTCGATCATTTTTGGACAAAATCGAGATTGGTTTAAAACATAGTTGGATGGAACTGAATTGTAATGGAGATCAAGAATTTGCAATGAAAAAAGTCGATCGAGACGAGACGATCATCTCGACTGAGTGATCGTTCGTCTCGATGTGATGAGTATGGTGTTCAAGGTTTTAATTCAATCTAACGAGATTTTTCAAAAAATTTAAAATGATCGACATGCATCACTAATAAATTCAAGAAGCGTTAAATCATGAAAAATTACTTTTCCTCGTTCTCTACATACAAGTTTCTAAATCTAAGAACGATTTTCGAAACCAGGTTTAATAAAACAAAAGCTGTGAATGTTACTTTTCAAAAGTATGTCTCAAAAACTATTGCTCTGTCATACAGATTTTTAGTTTACCTTACTTAAATACAACGGACTTTGAATTTTAAAGTTTCCCCCTAAGTTTGTTTTCGCGAACGTGTGCTGACCAGTTGATGAGTTTTTGGCGTTTTTTCTTTATTCTTTGCACCAATATCAATGTAAATCTTTGATAACTAAGTCTAAATGATAATAATATCGCACCTGCGTATGAACTGACGGTACATATTAGAACATTTACCTTAAAATTAATATGAAACTTTTTTAAGTTTGGCGATTTTTAAATAGATGTCATTACATGCTGCAGGTTAATTAGACACTTTTTGGTTGAATATTTAAATAGCAACCCGACGTACCTTTAAGGAAGTGATAGTAAGTAATCTCTTGGAAGGACTTTCTAATGTGATCTTTCAAATAAGTAGAGTGAGTGTTTTTTTTTTTGTTCTTGTCATTTAACGTCGTATAATCGCACGTCAATTGCAAATATATAACAGTGAGACAATTTCAATGTTAAATTTTCAAAATTCAATCATTTTCAATTTATAAATCTTTAAAAATATTGGACTGTCAACTATGGGACAGCGATCCAGATTATTAGAACTACAATCGATAGAAATTCAGAAATATATATTACAGGATAATATCTTGGATTATTAAACTTTATAATCTGAGGTAATAAAATCTATAATCCAAGATGTTATTATCTAATATTCATATTAAAATCCTAGTCCATTAAATATCCTCAAATATATACAATAATTTTTGCAAACGTATTTATAAACCTGTACAAAATGTTGAAAGATGAGTTCCGAAGTAGAATTGGAAACAAATTTCAATTTTACAAACCTGTGCTTTCTTTTCAGGCCTCTAAACTATATACCAAAAGGCAATTCAGTCGAACAATTTCTTCGAAAGTTACCGCGTTTACGGACTACAATGACGACAAAGACAACTCGGAAGTGAAATCAATTTTTTCTCAGTCAATGAGTCTGAGAACGTGGAGATTTGATGAAATCCGTGGAACTCAATTTTCACATGAAACCAATAGCTTCTCACTAAGATGAGAATATTTGAAAAATTGTTCAAAATTACATAACTTTACAATATAAATCTTGAAAATTGAATAATTGAGAATTCTACATTCTGGAAATTCAAGAATTTTCAATTATAACTTTTCAAAAATGTAGAGCTTTAAATTGTAAATCTTGGAAATTGAAGTCTGGAAGAGTTTTTAATTTCAAAACTATACAATGAAAAGTCATGCAAGTTTTAAGTTTCACAATTATAAATTCTGTGATTTCGATGATTTATATTCAAATTTTTTCAATTTTGATCATAGTAAAAAGAAAATCTTAAAGTCCGTATATAATATATATATATATATATATATATATATATATATATATATTGACGGACTTAAAGGTGTGATCAAAAGAAGAACGCGAGCAAAATGAGTCATCATCAGTCAGAAATCTTAATGTCAGTTCGGAAAAACCTCCGTCGTGTTCTGTTCGTAAAGTCAGATGTAACTCACGACGGACGGTCTGTCGATCGAAATGACTTTACAACTGAAGTACGCAAACAAAATTTGAGGTTATGTGCAGCGTTATAACAGAAATGTGATCGGAGTAGAAAATTGCGTTCTGCAATTACCATATTATCAATTCAGGCGATAAAATAGTCCATATAATTTTTGCTAAAAGAGTTCTACAGTGAACCCTCGTTAACCCTCGGATTGTCACATGCAGAAACTTTGCGGTCTATCCGCCAACACAGACTGACTTTATATTCACCTCAATATCATAAATTAAGTTACCTAATGAATTTAAGGTCATTCTGAAAGTAAGTTCAATTAAATTTTAAGGTTTTCTTTTCACTGTAATTCTTTAAAATTCAAAACTCTTAAACCTTGACAAATTTTAATATTCCTTATTTTTCAATTTGAAATCTTCAAATTCGAACTATATTCCAAAAAGCGTTTCAAACTACATATGTTTAAATTATAAATCTTAAAGATTGGACAATTTTCAAATCTATATATTTAAAATTCAAGACTTTTTTTACTGTAAAGCTTGAGAATTGGAAAAAAGCTGAAAATTCCATACCTTAAAAATACAAAGTTCTGAAATTGTATAGTTGGAAATTCTATATATATTTTGGAAATTCGAAAAATTTCAATTGTTACTATTCAAAGTTGTAGAACGTTTAATTGTAAATCTTAAAAATTGAAGATTTGAAGAGATTTAATTACAAAAATTTACAATGAAAAATTTTCAAATTTTCATTATTTGCATTTGAAATGTCTTCAGTTTGGAAGCTTCATATCATTGAAAACTCTTGAATTTTGACAAAATTACAAAAATTTTATTTTTACATCTTCAAAATTGAACAGTTAAAAAAAAGTTCAAAATTACATACACTGGAACCATGATTTCAGTAAATTGGATTTGTGCTTTCCGAGAACTGATGCCACGCGGTGGTTACCATTGTAAGGCGCCGCGGGGCCAAAGGGGAGCAAGTCCTTGGACACCTATGCGTGACAAAAAAGCAGCATAGCGATAAAGCGCTACCCTAACGGCCTAATTAGATTACTGCGTCAAGTTGCGTCAATTCGCTCTCAGTGTTTGGATTTGAGTCCAAGGCCAGAACCGAAACCGTACTCAAATCCAGGTTCGAGTGTATTTTTAAAATATATCAAATCTTGAAAATTAAATATTTTTTAATTTTATATCCTCAAAATTTGAGAATTTTCAATTTTGGCTCTTCAAAATTGAAATGTTACAAAAAAACGTTTGAAATTACATACCTTTGAAATAAAAATCGCAAAAAATTGACTAATTTTCCATTCTATGTGTTCAAAATGCAAGAATTTCCAATGCAAATTTTACGTTAGACAAATTGACATTTTTTCATTTCTGATGATTTAAATTTGAAATTTCTTCAACTGCAAAGCTTTAGAATCAACTTTCGTATCTTTACCATTTTCAAATTTGTAATTCACTAATGTTCACTAATGTAGATTCTAGAAAATGACTGGAAGGTTAAAAAAAATTGCTTTTAAAAACATGAAACAAGTATTTGTAAGCTTAAATGATTTCAAAATTGCTTATTCTGGCACCAATGAATAAGTGGGATACAATATATATATATATATATTTCAAAATACTTCAGCAAAAAAATTGCTCCTATCAAAAGTGAACTTAGTATGAAGGATCACCCAGATATTATTGTAACTTAATAATTTAGAAGATGTTACTATTAAGACTTTATTAATTAAAAAAGTGCTCAAAGACAGGGGACAGATAGAAGCTTTTAAAGTTTAGGGTTCGTAACACCCTCCCTACATTTTTAAGCGAAATTTAAATTTCCAATCGAGCAATTAGAATCCATTTAAACTTTAAGGCGGCTATAATAGGAGAGACGAAAAGTCGATTTCCTCGCCCTTCGAATTCACGCTCTAGGTCTAAAGGTTTCATAAATAAACTAAAGTCCATTTTGTGTTTTATCTACGTAAAGTCAATCCTCAATTTATAATACTTTGATAAGATGCACTTGTTATATTTGAAATAGTAGTGGTATAACTGCATAAAAATGAGAGATTGTCAGAATTAGTTTTAAAAATACTTGTGAGATGTATCTAGCTGAGATATTGAGTAAGTTAATTTTCTTCCGCGTAAGACACTCAGTGATAGAGGCAACCGGCGCAGGCTAAGTGCCAACTTAGCGGTACTAAGAGAAAAACTGCATAACTGTCACTATAAAACCATCGGTCATTAAGATTGTCGATTAGCTGAAGCTAGCAAGTTATCCAATACTGCAGTATTCTGGGAAAATTTATATGCAGTTCTATAACGGCAGAAATCATGTTATTCCACATGACGTCATGACCAAAGGAATTATCCATAATATTCTTCGAATTCATCCAGACATTCATTCCTTCATTTATTATGTTTGTCCACATTTCAGCTATATGTTTCCGTTCGCTTATCGCGCATTTTTTCTCTAGAAAATTCTTCTTTGTAAAATGTCAATGCGACAGCTTATTAGTATACGTCAGTTCGACATCTTATAAAATTATATTTCCACTTGAAGCAAAATGAAGTTGTCAATCTTGCATGGAAATGCGTTGTAATTGATTCTCACGTCATTAAGTGTGCACTTTAGATTAAAATGAATTTATTTTAAAAAGTGTAATGCGGAATTTGAAATTTATCAATTTTTCTGTTATCTATATACAAAAAGGGAGTAAAATTTATTTGGTATAAATGTCGGGTTTATTTTAAAATAACGTGAAACTATAAGATACACAAAAAACTAAAGCGACATATTAGAGAGGTTCGTCGCGACTGAACGACAAGCAGACGAACCGACGAACCTCCAGATGAGATATAAGTAATCGTAGCTACATGGCAACGAGACAGTAACCAGACAGGGTCAGTTCTTAATTCACAAATATCAATGCTTATATGGCTGAAATACTCCATCGCCCCTCCTTAATGATATTTGCAGTGCCATTGATGAGATAACCCACACATCTGAAGCATAGATCTGAGCTTGGTTCCATTTATCGGCTTTGTCAATAAATCTGCAGGCATTTGATTTGTTGAACAACACTTGCATTCCACGATCCCTTAGTCTTTTGAATTCTTGACATAATGGTACTCGGTATCTATATGTTTCGTACGATGACTGAATTTCTTATTGTAGATTAATTTTTAACCACTCTGATTGTCCTCATAAACAACGGTTGGTCTTTGTCGTTTTTATTGCATATCTTCCAATACTTGTCGAATCCAGAGACTTCTTCTTGGCACACCACCACCAGTGCGACGTACTCTGCCTCGGTTGATGGTAAAACAATATAAGTTTGCTTCCTGCATGTCCAACGTATAGATGTTCCTATATATAGATCCATACCAGAATAGACTCCCTCCTTCTTTACTTAAATTCCTAAATAGTGCTGTAAGAATCGAGATCCTTCAATTGAAAATGCTTTTCCAGAAGACCGGCGACCTTCTTTATTTTCTTTATGCCCCTTCCAACAATTGAAAAATCATTCACGTGAAGAATAGGTATACCTTCTTCATTGTTCTTTATGTACAAGGAGGGGTCTGCTTGCCTTTTATGAAAATTATAATTTTGTAAAATTTGATCTAGTCGATCATTTCATACCTTTGCAGCTTGCTTGTGTCCGTAAATACATACTTTTCTTCAATTTGCAAACTATATTTTCTTGTCCTGGAATCGCGTATCCCTCTAGCTGCTTCATGAATCTATTCTCCTTCAATCTTCCGTCGAAAAAGGCTGTCTTGGCATCGTAGTGTTTGATAATTATTTTTTTCTATAAAACATGCACAAAAAGTCCCTCTTTTCGAACCACGGTCGGCACTACTCGCCTTCCCTTCGTGCGCCACGTGGTACTCGCTTCCGTCTTGTGCTGCCAACTTCACAACCTTCATCAAGAGTCAGCTTTTCTACACTTGTATCACAATTTACTATTCTTAAACAGCAATTGTCAATTGAGTCCTAAATATAGTTTGCCGAACAACAGGTGCGAAAACCTCATCATAGTCAGTTCCATACTTTTGAGAAAAACCGCGAGCGATAAGTCTTGCTTGATACCTGTTCACTCCTCCATCAATATTACATTTTAGTTGGGAAAGCCACTTGCAGGTGATAGGGTTTTTTATCCTTTGGCACTGGCACTTTGTAGATTCTGCTGCTCTTGATCCTGTTTCTCCTCATCCTGTTGAACCTTTGATTCTGCATCTTAACATTCAAAATTATAATCTGGAATTGATTCTTCGTCACAGGACTTCACTTCAACTTCAACTTTAGTTTTGAAATGTCTCATTGGTTGAGAAAATAAATCCTGGTAGACTTATTCTTTCGTTTCTGTAATTTTTATTGAGCCATCCAAAAATATTGCATCTAGACTGAGCTGAGTTTTATTCGTATCTTCATCGAACAATCTAAATGCTTTTAACTCTTCTCAATAGCCTACAAAAATGACCTTTCTTGCTTTTTCAACAAGATTTTAACTTTTAGCATCTAGAACGTGCACATATGCTTCGCAAACAAAGACGCGTAAATGTTTCACATTTGGCAATCTTGAGTACCACAACACAAATGTAGTTTTATTAATTGGTTTTGAACTCAGTCTGTTTTGTAAGTAATTTGATATATTTACTGCTTCTCTCCAATATTTATTTTCTAAATGTGCATGAATTATCATGCGTCTCGCCATTTCCATAAGAGGTCTATTTTTTTCTTTCTGCAACCTCATTCTGCTGTAGAGAATATGCTGCTGTATACTGGATCATGATGCCTTGTTTTTTCCGATAAGCTTGTAAATCTTCATTAAAGTACTTCTCTCCTGGATCCAACAGCATTTGGGTTTCTTTTAAAATTGTGTCTTAGTCATCTCGACGAAGACCTTGGTAATTGCAGGTGCTTCGCATTTATTTTTCAAAACATATGCGTCTGTGTACCTGCTATGATCATAGATTGATATGAAAACGTATCTTTTTCCATTTCGTGTAGTTGTTAGCATTGGTCCGAATACCTCTGTATGTACGAGATCCAGAGTCGAGTGTGTTTTACTTTTTAACCCTTTAAGAAAAGATTTCCGTATCGTTTTTTCTTTTACCCAACTTTCACAAATTTCCCGTTTTTCGTAATTTTTCAATCAGATCTTTAATTGCTTCCAGGTCTCGATGCCCGAACCGCTTATGCCAAAAGTGTTGACAGTTGTCACTGTGGGCACTCTCATATCTTTACACGCACTGCTCTTTAACGCACACACTCTTTCTTCCGTAAAAAACTCATATAGTTCGAAAGCCAAATTTTCTTTCGCCCTTATGACACCATCCTTAGAATTTCACAACCTTTATCGTCAGAAATCACTATGTAGCCGCCTTTGATTAATTTCTTCGCCGAAAGAAAATTCAATTCGAAAGTCGGCACATTTATAACAGTTTCGACTTTCACTGTTATGTAGAACTTTGTTAGTATCCAATAGGCACTTTATAAATCCTAATCCTCTGCCATGCACTTCCATAAGATCCTCTTCATCAGCAAGTAGAATGTGTCCTTTCGCTGTGGGGTCAAACTGTGTAAAAAAATTGCCTTGTATGCGTCATATGACTAGCTGCTCCTGAATCCACAATCCTAGCATATTCTTTACCCTTGAATTTCTTTCCTCCTAATCAGACTTCTTCGTCAATTTCTTTTGAAACTCTATTTCCCTGAAATGCTTCACCTTAGAAAAATGCATCCTCTGAAGTTTTAGTTTTGCTTTCCGATCTAGCTTTATTCGCTTTTTCCTTTCCTTGTTTAGCTTTCCAGTTCTGGTACTTCAAGCAGTCCTTTTTGAAGTGACCATTCTTTTCACAGAAAAAATCAGTTTTTCCTTTTTTCGAGTTGATCCCTTTCGCAGATTTCTTGATTACCGATTCGTTGCTTTCGCCTGCTTTTTCGGTCTATTTTCTCCTCTTGTACTCGTCGATTAGTTTTCCCTTAACGAATTCCAGAGTAAGACCTGCTTTTCAAGCCAGTAATCAATGCACCACATGAATCCTGTAAAGTGCTAAGTGAAATTGCTACTACTAAATTGTCCTTTAATTCCTCTCTAATTTCGTCAACTCATTTACAAGGTGCATTATTTCAGTGATATGATCCTCCATGTTACCACCTTCGGGCAACGCCAATCTGCATATATGCTTGAGCAGGAATATTTTACTCAATAACGTTGCTTTTTGATGATAACTTTGCAATGCATCCCAAGTTTCCTTTGCACTTTTTGCATTCCTTATGTGCACAAGTTGATTATCTTCCACCGAGAGACCAATTGTAGCACAAGCTTCATTGTCCCTTTCATTCCATGCTTTCTTTGTAGATTCATCGGCTGTTCCTGCTGATGGTTCACTTGTAATCATATTCTGCAATTTAACCTTGATTAATATAGGCTTTTCTTTATATTTGCAAATCTCGCAATTCTCGCCATTCAACTTGTCAGTACTGACTTTTGGGTCACCAACTTTGAGACCATGACCTCTTAGCTATATACAAAAAGAAATTATAATGTATTCGGTATAAAAGTAAGGTTCATTTAAAAATAACGTGAAAGTGTAAGATGGATAAGAAACTGAAGCGACACGTTAAGGAGGTTCGTCACAACTGCACGACAAGCAGACAGAACAACCAGAGATATTACACGGTGGTCAGGAAGGACGAATAGGTATCACAAAAATAGCAATAAAATCAGTCTGCATGATGATATTCGGGCACGAATATACATCAAAAATCAGTTCGAATTGAATTCCTAGCTGATCCTGTTTTCGAGATATCGTCAAATTACGTATTCCAGCTATTTCATCAATGGAGCGTAATGAGCTGTACCTTAAGTATGCATTGGAATGCATACATAATTATTATTTTCATACTACGCAGAATTAGGGGGTAACTTTGTAATTGCAAAGGGGTTAAAAGTCGCTCTTCCCCCTCGAAAATAACAAGTTTTTATTACGGATATTATTACGGAAAAGCTGTTTATGATACTAGTTTTCAGTTGGCCAATAATCGAACTTTTGAGGACGGCAAAAGAACGGAACGCTAGAGAACTACTCGTATAGACGAGTCGTTCTCTAGCGTTCTCAATGTCCCTTTTCTGAAGAGAATAATAGCGAATTTAACAGTTTTTCCGCTTGTTTTGCCGCTGTTATCCTTACACAGCGGCCGTGAGTGTTGAAGGTGACACCAGTCGCCTCTGGATGCTTTCTTAGACCCTACCGAAGGTGTTCTCGCGTTGTCGTCGCGGTAGGGCTTGAGCTTTCCTCTCATGAATTTGAAGGCTATGTTGGCCGTAGCATTGCTACTGACAGGGTTTCCCATGCCAGACAGGCAGAAAACGAAGAGGAAAGTGACTAAGAGGAACACCAAAACCCATAAATGATAATGGAGAGTATTTTAAAAATTTTGAAACGCTTGTCGCTACCCGAGGATCGTCGGGGCGCCCCTGGAGCCACCGCTGGGGGCCACAGCATGCGGGACGGTGGTGATGGTGAGCTGCGAGATGGTCAGGCAGATCTCACTAATCAAACAGCTGGCCAGCAAGAACATCTGCGACATACGGTAAGCAGTGAAACATCAACTGCGTCTGCTGAGGATGCTTTGGCTAGCGTTAGCTATTTGCAGCCAACCACTTCAAGAGAAATACCATGGGAGAGCATCAAGTGGGATACCACAATGAATGAGGAATTGATGCGTCTCTATTATGAAAGTGCGAAGTTTGAAACATCACGCAAAAAAGGACAAAATTTCAGAACGAAATTTGCCGCAAAGTATCCTCAAATAGAGAAAGTCGCATTGAGAGATCTTATCGCTAAGGTGTTTTTTTATTTATTTTATTTATTTTATTTTTTATTTATTTATTTTTTTTATTTACTTATTTATTATTATTATTATTATTATTATTAGTATTAGTTATTAGGACGGTCAACGTAACCTGATGTAACTAACGCACGGTGAGAGCGGCCCTGAAGCCGTTTGTCTCGCTTGACTGAGCAACCCCTCCCGTGCTCCCCGCATCACGAAACTGCCGCGGCATCAATTCTTGAAAAATCTTAAACTGGAGGTTCTTGCATCGGGTGTTGAGTGTATATTCATGTTTATAATTATAAAGTCGCCAAATATAAAGACATGTAATAATTGGTCACGTGGCAGACTGTCATATGTCCTTAAGAATTATGATGATGATATTCTACGCATCTTTTGGCTTAAAACCAATGTGAGACATTTTATATTTCATAATTATACACAGAGATTACGTTTTATAGGTCGTACTGGCCGGAAATTTTAAAAGCATAAACTTAAAAAACTCTAATTGTGTAACAAAATTGCACAAAATGGCTTTAAAAAAGTATGTTTTTAAAAATCAGTCAAAAGTAGTCTTTGGCATCCGGCCAGTCGCGTCGCTAGTACCTTTCGGCCGAGACGCTGAGTGCTATACTGCTATGTATTGCTATTCATACGACCGGCCATTCAAATATCCTCAACCTTTTTAGAAAGATCAAATTTTAGGATTTTGTCTTTAAATTTCCTAATTTTCAAAGGCTCAATCAGGAGCGTTAGAACTTTCTAATTGTATATTCTCTTATACGTGAGTTTCGTTCACCAGATACAAATAATTTATTGTTCACGGATTTTTAGGTTTTTTGAGAACAATTTCATTTCGAAGGTACTTATATTTGAACATTTTCAGTTTTTAAGGTTTTGAATTTCAAACTCCACAATGTTGTAAGCTACTTACTTTGAAATTGTACAATTTTAAATGTCTTATTTGGAAATAAAGTCTAATTTTGAAGTCCTTTCAGGAATTAACTTATAAACGGGGCACATATTTACCGATGAAGACGGTAAAGAATGAAGTTAAAGAATAAATTGAACTTTTTTTGAATTGAGGATTCTGTTTTCTTGACTGAAAAGAAAACTTTGGATTTTATTTGGTTTCAAAAATCGAAATGTTTATTATGATTCTTTAGATAACAATTTGAAAAAGCGTGAATTTAGTATAAGTACATAGTAAAAAATTGCGACATTGCATTTCACTAGAAATCTGTTGAGTTACATCCTTTTTGGTGAGAAATGCAATTTTCATTTTGGAATTATCAATCAATAATGATTAAATGCATGAAATTTAGTTTATCATTTGAATTTCGAGAAACTGGGTCTCCATAAAGAATGGCACTCCATTATATACCAAACCCAGGAGAGGGTTCGCATTTGCTAATGAAATAAGAGTTCTCGTTTGCCAGAGGGTTGTTGTGCCTATGAGTTTGTGCTGAAAAATCACCGCTCACGGAAAACAGAAACAGCAAGTGCAAGCCGGAAAGAAAAGGTAGACTATGATCGAGCACCGGACATTAGAAGGTATAATGAAAACATGGCCGCCACCTTCCGGTACTTGTATTTGTATAGCACTTGTGCTATACTCCTATACTTTATCCCTCAAACCCTTATTCAAGCTAATTCTTCACTTCAAAAGAAAATTATACTTTTACATCGCATTTTCCTAATAGCTCCTTATCTTAATTAATTTTTCAAAAGAAGTAATATAATGAATCAAATTGTAGATGTCTTTCTGCAAATCTCGAGTTACATGAAATCAGAGCAACTTTACACATGTGTTCTTGACGGATCAATTGTATTAGCAAATCCTGCCTTGCCAAGTTGTAAGTGCCCATGGGGCACCAATGCATCGATTATTTAATCGATATATGGACCATTTCAAGTATCTCGGAAAGTGAACATCTCTCTCGTTTTGTGGTATTCCCAAGCCACTTGATGGGTAGCTTCCAAATCGGTACAAGAACAAATAAATTAAGAGTTGAATCAACAATTTACACAATAACATTACACGCTCGTGGCTTTTACATCTGGATTAGTAAATTTTCAGAGTTGCTACAGAACCTGAAAACCCTGGACATGTCCTGGAGTTTTGAGACAGAGCCTGGAAATTGTTATTGTCATTTCTTTTCGAAATTATAATAATTATTTTAGTACCTTCCTACTTATTTTATTATAATTTTAGATTGAAGGGAATAACCATTTGTGGACTTTTCACGACCTTTGTAATACATGCTCGCAGAAGAATTTGAAAACAATTACTAAACTTCAAGAAACTTAAATTTGAAAACAATTACTAAATTTCAAGAAACTTAAATTTGATTGCATTTAAATTTTAATACTTTGGTTATAAAAAGCTTATTATATTCTTATTTTTGTAAAAGTGTTCATATAATTATAAATTTGCATAGGACAAATGAACGAAATTATTTTGTATGTAGAATAAAATTCTGGTATAGGCACCCCAAAAATTAAGGTCAGCTTGATCGTTTTCAGGAGGAATTTAACGACCCTAGATATTAAGTAGAATTTAATCATCAGGGCACGCCAATGGAGGTCCAAACCCAAGTCTGGTTAGCGTCAAACGTAACCACTTAGCGTATTGGAGTTTGATTTATTTTTCGTGCGAAATGATCGCCTGGGGAGGGTGGCAACCCTCTGAATTGGTACCATTGTATTTCTATTAAGTCTGGTCCGTCTCGCGCACCCCCGAAACCATCTCGATCCGCATGCTTGATTCTTTCTCTGTACCTTTTCCACCCCTCTACCATTGTACGTTCTTTCGAATTACCCAAGACACTGTCTCTCGTCAAAATTAGATTCTTTGTCAGTTCATGGTTATGTGTCTGCATCGTGACACTTTTCATCTCAGGCACACTTCACTTAAAATATAATAGAGCAACAATGATACAAATTATAACCTTTTTCAGTTTATTGGTTGGGTCGGTTGGGTTTCATTCGTAGGTTTCCTTTACCATCATTTACCGATATGTTCACCCTTCTACGCGTTTCTAATTTAGCACATATACAAACCCTTTCAGGGTTGAACAAAACGAACGAAGACTTTTGGACATGATCTGTAAAACACTATTTTGAAGAAAAAAAAATAATATTAGGGATTTTTTATATTATTCTTGAATTCTTCTTTGCGTAGGATTGCTTATTGAAATTTTATCAAATCTTATCCATTTCAGATTTGTATCGAAACATACGTATCAGAATCTTGAAAATTTTTATCATCAGTCGAGAAACCTTATACTTTCCTATCAAAATTTTCATATTGCATAAGATTTGATAGTTTTAATGACAAAATCTTGGTAAAAAATTGGAAGATTTTTCGAGGAGTAGAATTCGATAGAAATCCTCCAGGTTCTGAAAAATAGGTTTTGATACACATCTGGTGCAGACAAGATTTGATCGACTTTCCATCAAAAACTGTTGACAGAAAAAGTATAAGATTTTACCACATATAGAATTTGATACAAATTTTTGAAATATAGAAACATATGATAAGATACAACTCTTGTGAGGGATAAGAGTTGATACAGTTTCAATGAAAAAATTGTTATCGAAAAGTATAGGGTTTCCTGACAAATTTTTACAGATTTCATTTGATTTCTATCAGAAAAATATATTAAGAGTGACAGGGATTACGGATATATAGGTGCGCAAATGAGTTCTCGCTGTTTGTCAATAGATGGCTTCAGCAGCAAGTGTTGGTCAATTTTGACATATCCAAAGCGCTATAAACCAAGCTTAGACATATGGTAAACAAACCGTTGTGACACATCAGTGACCTTTATTTTGGCGTCATACTTTTGGTTGTGCGAAACTGTCTCATTTTGAGCCAAATAATCGTCATTTGCGAGAAGTGTTGATTTTCTTCTTTCATTCGTAGAAAACGGTGGCTGAAGCGCGTCGATACCTCCAAAAAGCTTACGAAAATGCTACTCTGAGTGAAACAACGCATGCGTGCGTTGGGAATGATCCAAAAACATGGAACTTGGGTTCCTAATGATTTGAAGCCAGAGGACGTTGAGCGTCGTTATTTCGCCTGTGAACAACTGCTTCAGCAGCAAAGAAGAAAGGGGTTTCTTCATCGCATCGTGACAGGTGATGGAAAATGAATTCATTACAGCAACCCAAAGAGAAGAAAGTCATGTGGACTGCCCGGTCATGCTTCTACGTCGTCGGCTCGGCCGAATATTCACGCTTCGAAGGTTAAGGTGTGTAGTTGGTGGGACCAGGCTGGTGTTATTCATTATGAGCTGTTGGAACCCAACGAAACCATCACTGGGGGACGGTATCGACTTCAATTGATGCGATTGAGCCGAGCACTGTGCGAAAAACGGCCACAATATGAGCAGAGGTACGAAAAAGTGATTCTACAGCATGACAACGCCCGGCCTCACGTTACCAAACCCGTTAAAAAATACCCGCAAACGCCAAAGTGGGATGTTCTACCCCACTGGACTTATTCTCCAGATATTGCGCCGTCCGATTATTACTTGTTCCGGTCGATGGCACATGGTCTGGTTGATCAGCAGTTCCGCTCATATGGAGACATCCAAAAATGGCTTGATTCGTGGATAGCCTCATAAGATGAACACTTTTACCGTAACGGTATTCGAGCTCCACCAGAAAGATGGGAAAAAGTTGTAGCTAACGATGGGCAATACTTTGAATGATTCATTTGTAACCATTTTTTTACACTAAAGTTGTATTTTCATTTAAAAAATAGCGAGAACTTATTTGCGCACCAAATAATATTTTATAAATTCAACATATCATATTTGATAGGTTCCAATTGTATTTCTACTATAAAAAGGCTGAAATTGTGCGTTCGATTTTCAGAGAATTATTTTTTATTTGCAAACAGATGAACTTAATAATGCGCGCAGCATTACTCAACAGGTAGGGTGTGTTGCGATGGACGTGGACTTTTTTCGAAGACTTAATGGACAAGTATCGTATTTATTTATTTATATAAATTAAATGTTTTCCATGGATAAAACAAAGCTATGATATCGATCTACGTATCACATATTTTACAATGACATTATCAATCATATTTATCTTTCTATCGATTGATATTAATTACATGCATCGAATTATCCGCATTTCCCCTACCTAATGAGAGCGGGAAGACCCAGGCATTTTTAAAAATCCGTACAATTAACACTCTATTTATATAGGATATTTACAATAACTTGAAAACATGGAACAGCCTGTAATATGTTCTTTTAAATTCGAAAAGAAACGTACCTTTTTGTAAGAAAAAGCCATGAGTAATTTGAATGCAAACAAAGTTAGAAAAGCAATTTTTTGTAATTTATTCTAATCCGACAGTAGCATTATACCTTATTAAGGAGTTAATGAACACGCAATTCCAAAGGTGGCAGAGTCGAGTGAACTTTTTGCGAGTGATTTAGGAGAACGAATTGCCAGGGCGGAGTAGCGAGGCTGCTCAAGCCGTAAATCCACCAGTACGGATTAATTTCGTCGTAACTTGGGAACGCTGAATATTTATGTGTTCCACCTCAGCTCACTGCTTTAAGGTTGTATTTCATTATCCCTTGTTCTCAACGATCATATTCAAAAACTTTTTATTAGAAATAATTATTCCTGAAAAATTTGTATTCTTTAATTTCCTTAAGTTATTATCAATCGCAATTATTATTTCGATTACAAAGGAAAAAGCCTCACCGAATAAGTTAGCAATCACTTTACGAAATAGAAATTGAAAATAGTATTGCTAAATTATAAATGTGGTTGCCAGTAAATTATATTGCAAAATTATATTGGATAATTGTATTGCAAAGTTCTATTAGATAATTATATTGCAAAATTATGATCGTATAATATTACGCCCTATTCAGATTTTTGCTAAACTGAGAAATGTAATTGGAAGGGATTTAGAGGGAGCAGATTTATTTAAAAATAAGAAATGCTTTAGGAGGAAATTAAATTTGATCAGGGACTGAGCAATTATCTTATCCGGATAAAGAAGCAGCGAATAGCCTTTAAGAACCAAGGGGAATCTCGTCTGAAGGCCGTCGGCCTGCCGGCAGGAATTAACCATTCTTTTATCTTCTCGAGGCGTTTTACGCGCCTCGAGTTGGACTCCCTGTTAATCAATCAAAAAATCATGAGGAAATGAATTAAACTCTAGAGGAAGACAACGCCTACACATTTAAAAAAACTGTAGAATGTCGCTTTCTTTCAGACAGATTTTATCACTTTATTGCGTTTCCTCTCAATTAAGTTGAGAATAATTTGCATATATAGATCGAAACGTTGAATCTGGGTCTTTGTAGATTTTCGAGACAATTTTCAAAATTATAAAACAATTATGAATTAATTCTTAATATTATCACAATCGATACAAATATATTTATAATTTCACAAGCAGAAAACAAAGTATACATATTAAGCAAAAAACGAAATGTTACAATAAAAAGTTACACGGGGCATTGTTTGTGAAGTGACTCTACCTAAATGGCAATTTATCGGTCAACAATTTCGCCCTTCAGACAAATATTTACACAGAGGAAGATATATATATATATATATATATATATATATATATATATATATATATTGTTTGGGGGGGGGATGTACTATCGAATTCACAGACTTATAACTCGTTTAACATCAACATAACAAAAATTTTTCTTCTACAGTTTTGATATGATTTTTCATGCTTTTTTTACTGATCATAAGGATTTTTTGAACACATTATTTCACTTTCTCCGAATTTGGACTTTCCCGAAGTTTGAGTCCGATAGGAGATCTTTGGTTTTTAGGCGGAATCATTGCATAAATGAATCAATGCATATGGTTGTTGTCATAACTTGCAGTTCACTTGAAAAATAGGTATGAAGAGTAATATTTTCGAATTAAGTAGAGTTAGAGATGACGAGGGGGGGGGGGCTATAGTTACCAGGGGGCTAGGGAGTAGGTAAAAGTGACTAGAAGGATGAGGGGTGGAAGGTGATAAGACAGATAATGAGATGAAAAGCGGTATGACGTTGAGAGGATCATAGGTAAAGGGGTAACGGGGGAGCATATAAGGATATTGGTGGTACGGATAAGAATTTTAAAAGGGCCAGGGGTAAAGGTTCGTAGGGACAGGAGATAAGACGGAAGTGGGGTATCAGGACAAGGTCTGTATTTTAAGGTTGGGTGTGATTGAAAGGGTAATTGGCTGGGGGCTGAGAGGATTTATGCGAATAACGTTTGGTGAGAGAGGTTGGTGCGAAGAAGGGGGTGTTAGGGATATAGGGTTTGAGAAATCCTTGGTAAAAAAATGTAGTGAACTTCGTTATAGCTTTTGCATTTAAAAAATGTAATAAATTTAGCATCTGCAGATAAAGGAAGATCACTAAATTTGTACCAGACTAAAGATTCGAATTCCAGAAGAAATGAGTAATATCCTACAAGAATAATTTTCTATAAAGTTGTTTAAAGAACCTAAGTAGAGCTATTCAATAAAAAAGAAGTTTAAATTCGTGGTACAATGGTACATAGGAACCTGCAGTGTGATAAACTCGAGGGTAGACAGAATACAGATCGGAAGTCGGCTAGCTAACCAAGTTATCGCACCCCCGCTCACCCCAGTTACCAACTCCCTTTCTCCTATTCGGAAAATCCCCTGGCACCAAATAAATGTTTCATTCTGCCCGCCAGTGGGTATATTTGTATGCGGTGTGGAACCCATTCTCTGGCTGGCGCGCTTCTTGTTGTTGATGTTGTTGGTACTTTTGGTACTTTTGTTACTGCCCCGCCACAGTCACAAGTTAGGCGCTCGAAAGACGGACGAGGCGATCGTCCTTTCTGTAAAACTTTTGTGGCGCGGCTAAATGTTGCAGAGGAATATGGCCTGTAACCGTCACAAACTCCAGCGACCTTAGAGCCTCTCAGGGCAATCGGGCATTTGAGTTTAAAGTTTTGCCACGGCAACGGATTCGAAATCCCTGGGGAACACAAACCTGTACTTCCCCGTCTGATATACCTTGCACGAGCCGTAAGTGCTTCGTGTGCCCTGGGACCAGGGGTATCTTTGATTTCTCAAGTTTCCATCGACATTTTCGACCTGCTTTTATTTCCAACATGTTCTCATTCTGAAACTAAATTTAGTTTCCTAAATCAAAAATTAAAGCGATCTATTCAGATTTCAATAAATGCTAATTTTACAAGTTCCTATATATTTACTTAGTAAAAAATACAAAGAAATAAAACAAGTTTTCATCCAAGTTTTGAAAAATTACGAAAGTTCGAAAACTAGTTCTGCTAATAATTCCACTTCTTTTAATTTCAAAAAGGCCCTTATCATCTCCTCCATTGGGAGGTAAAGTATCAAAAAGATTATACATTTCAAATGTGTGTCAAAATTATTCATTTTTCATTCGCGCTAGGTTCAGAGTTCCAATATTCTTAACTCAGCTATATAATATCTTTATTTTAACGATTTATATACGTGATTCTTCAACAATAATACTTACAATAATGTTTGCTGCTAATTTCTGCTCTATTAATTTTACCAATACCCTTGGTTCATTTCTAACAATATATTTATAGCTACGTCAGGAATGAATGTCACTAGTTAAGCGATACCATTTTTTGTATTGAAATACCCAAAAGGAGGAGGCCTCGATGGCTCAGACGATATCGCGTCGGACTTCCATGCAGGAGGTCTGGGGTTCGATCCCTGAGCCGCGTACCAACGGAAATTTTTCTATGTCCTCTCAAAAAAAGCTGGTAGCGTACCACGGTGGGGCTGCATGTCGAGGGGACTAGCCTTGGAGGTCGAAGCTGATTCTGTAAAGATTCGGAAATGAGTCAGCGTTCTTCTTGCGCTTCGGGGCTCTTACAGGAGGCACCGCGCTCGATGGTCGCTGGCCGATTTCGAGTAATGAACACACACACATGTACGTAACACTTACATGTAACTTACATATTTATGTATATATACATTATATATATATTTATTTATTTATGTACTTATATATGTAACACTTACATAACGCACTAGGACAGTGCCTCGAATCTGTGAATCTACCTGATGACCTCGAAGGGATCGCTCCGTACACCCTAGCCTGCTAGGGAGGCTGCCGAACGGCAGAGTGGGTGAGGATCACTTTACCTGATCAACAAAGGAGGACGCCTTTTACTGTGCGATAGGTATGCCTGGCACCTGAGAGGTTTAATCTCAGAACTTTGATAACAACGAATTAACTCACTGAGATCCAAAAACACACGGTGAAGGATGGCCGGATTCGGAGTACTGCACTGAGAATAAAACCCGAGTATGGCACAATAGGCTTTTTATAGCTTGAGCGCCAGGGGTAGGGGCCTCACGCCCCCCCCCCCCCCCCCCTACATTACAACTAACTAACTACCTAAAATGACCCCGGACCAAATATACAGAAAACAACTTCTTGTAAAAATGTCTAAGTATATTTTTCTGCAATATTTGAACGTGCAGATCAATAATTTAAAAGAAAGCTATGAGAAAAATTGAGAGTTTCGCACACAAAAAATTGCCTACACTTCCATTTTTAAACGTATTTCCATAGAAAAATTAGTTTACTATGGAAATTGTATCCTTCTCAAAGACTTTGTGTTAGATTTAGCTAAATCCCTGATTGTTCGACGAATTGAGCCTGTATGGCGAGAGATGTAAGAACAACGTGGCTTGAAAAAAGGTGTAGCAGGCTGTCGAGAGGACCTGCTAATTGCCAGGTGTGTCTGTAAAGACGTTGGAAAGCTTGAAGGTACATCCACACATAGTGAGATGTATAGAGAGATTGATGCCTCTTTGGAGAACTAGATTTACTATCTCAACTAGAAATTATCGTCTGACAACAAACAACGTCACTTTCCAGAGGGGTGTCTTTCAAGGTGATACCATGAGCTCTTTGCTTTTTCGCATCACACTTCTGCCTCCATCTCTTGCACTACGAAATTCTCCTGGATACCTCCGTGGCGACACAAATTAGCGCGAGCATAAGGTCACTCATGTATTTTATATGGATGACCTGAAGATCTATGCCTCTGGTAAAATCAAACTTCAATCTGATATAAATATCGTCAAGAACTACACAGGAGAGATTGGAATGGACTTTGGTTTGGAAAAGTGTGCCAAAATTCATCTGAAGAAAGGAAAGATTACTGGCGTTCCCAAGGACCCTCAGCTTGTGGATATAAGCGTTATTAGACATCTTAATACTGAAGAGACCTATACATACCTGGGCGTGCCTCAAAGCCGCATTCAGGACGCAACATCAGTGAAGGAGTCTCTCCGAAGCAGATACAAGCATCTTCTTCGACAGATTTGGTCTTCCAATCTGTCGGCATTGAACAAGGTATCTGCGACTGACATGCTTGCCGTCCCGGTTCTACTTTACTCGTTTGGGGTAGTTCAATGGACGAAGAACGAGCTTAAGGCCCTTGATGTCACCACATGTAAGACCAGGCATATGCATAAAAGTCTTCATAACCGAATTGTTCTAAGTACAGCTTACATCGTTGCTAATGGCAGAGATCCGCTCCTAAAAATGGTCAGGAATCACGAGATGATTGGCGAAGGAGCGTTCCTTTACAAAGCCGCGGAGCAAGCGGCCGAGACCCTTAGCCTTAATTTTAACATCAGAAGTGAGGAAAGTGCATTACTTCATCTAGATGCTTCACGTCTAAAAGCCGATGTAAAGAAAGCAGAGGTTGGAAAATTTCGCCAACAGCTACTCGACAAGCATATGCACGGAAACTTTTACAGAAATGTAGAAAAGTAGACCTTATCGAAGGAGCAAACTTTTGCTTTCCTCAAATCATCAGGACTCAATTCAGGTACAGAGGGTTTTATTTTTGCATGCCAGGACGGTGTCATTTCCACCTTAACATACCGTGCCCTCATTTTATGTCAAGAAGTTCCCAGTGATGAGTCAATTATCCGAAAGGAGAAGTGCCAAATTTTCTGGAACTGCGATTTTCGGGCAGCAGTCTCCGTTGCTTACTCGAGACCTGACATTGTTCTCCAAGACTTCAAGAAACGAACTATATTCGTGATCGAATTCTCGGCTCCGTCCAAATACAACATCACTGCAAAGGAGAAAGAAAAGGAGGAGAGGTATCAAGAACTTGAGAGAGAGCTGCAACGACTGTACCCAAAGTATTCGGTGCGAGTAATTGTTTTTGTGATTGGTGCTCTCGGAGGTGCGAAACTATCACTGGTTCGTAACCTCAAAGCCATACCCGCGTGCCAAAAATATGCCAAGGCACTAGCAAGATGGATGCAGAAAGCTGTCATCCTTGGGTCGCTTCGTGTCCTCAAGACACACGAGGGTTTCGCCGGCTTTATCGTTGTGATTTCTTTGTGCCCTGTGACCACCCATCTCACGGATGTGAGACGTGGCCATAGGTGTATTTTACCGCGGCTCTACTGGGGGCTATTCAATCCTAAAAATTCCAGAGTTATCGTTCCACCTGTTCTACGTTCTAAATGTGAATCAATATACACTGGGATTCCGCTTTACCGGAACCATGAACCACAAGCAAGAAGAAGAAGAACGGGTTAGAGAGTCCCGATTTACCGTGAAGGCGATTGAGGTTACCCCCGAAATGCCCTCTAAAGCGGGACTTCAGTGCGATTTCACTGACTGAGAATCATTGATTCATTTTTCGAGTTATCAATGAGTAAAAATTAACTTCAAACCATTGAAAATTCACTGCCATTTCAATCGGTTTTTTCTGATAGAAGAAATATTTTCCAATTGAAAAGCGTATGAAAATACTAGGCTTCAAATATATTGAGAAAAGATAATACAAATTCTCCTGATATTTCTTTACGGTACCTTTTAATTTTAAGAAATTTCGAATACATTTTTTCTTTGATCTCTAAAAGTGAACATTAGCAAAGGATTCTACCATTCCGAGATGATAGTTGCACTTGCTTTGCAGGTTGAGGTTACGACTTTCATATAAAATCCGTTCTCAAAAAGTAGGTTAATCCCATTACCGTGAGAGAATTTTACACCAATTGCACGTGATTCGAACGACATTGCAGTTTGCACTACGGTGAAACCGCACTGCAAGTGCCTGCGTGAAATAGAGGACTTACGAAGATATACCGTAATTCGCAAATTATAATATTTATAAAAGTAGTGAGTATTTCATACGTAGTGCTTTAGCGTAACCAAAATTGGTCTTAACAATAGCATTTAGAGAGGATGTTTTACATTTCAGAATCACCTTGTTAAGAGTATGTCAAGGTTATGCGGCTTGTATAATTATTTTATCGGGACATTACAGAAAGAGATTTTTTATAGTGAAATATAGGTGGAAATAATATTTTTTAACGAAGGTTTTGTTTTATAAAATACTAGCCATGTCAATGAACAAAAATTAAGTTTTCACTGTTCATAACGTTTTTCTTCCAGACGGGCCAAAATACTTCAAAAATTGCAAATTATTTCAGCAGCAATGTCAAATAGAAAATTAAAAAACGTATTTTTCAAGTTGCAGTGACAGACATATATTCTGCTTACGTTTCTAAAGATTTTTAACTCTCAAATGTTTGGATATTGAAACAACATTTGATATTATTCTGAATTAAAATATATAGCAATATTCAGCATCAATTACTTCATGGATGTTTTCAATTACTATATATTTGGGTGCCCAATGAAAAGTTCAATTTTTAAATTTTGCAAAAGCTACCCCTTGAATAGGGGAGAGTAGGGTAAAACCGGGTACTTTGTCTTTGATGGCATTTTGTGAAAAAACGAAAAGCTAAAAATCTTTTATTTGAAGTGAGAAGTTTTCTGTGACTCTTTAGCTACAAGAAAGTAAATTCAGATGTGCAATGAAAAATTTTCTTCATATTAAAAAAAAATGTTTGAAAAAAAATGCGAAATTCCCGGTTTTGCCCCGTGGGTAGGGTAAAACCGGGTACCTATGAAAATAATTAAAAAACTTATTAAAATTATGAAAAATTGAATTTATTATAATCAAATATAATAAACATTAGTATGCTGAGTATCTTGGGTGCACTCACGAAGGGATTAATATGATTAAGACTATGATATTCAGCATCCTAGATGTACTGACGATGGATTTAGCAGTAATCACACATGAATTTGCCCTGTTTGACATTGCTGCTTGCTATTTAGGGTACACAGTGCAATTCTGAATTCACCCCTTAGTCGATACAGATTAGAGCTCATTCCAAAAAATGCAAGCTTTATCAGTGCCTACTTCCGGTTCCTTTTCTGATGAAAAATCATCCTTCTTTCTCTTCTATGTCTTCGATGTGTTCGGTGCTTGAGGGCAGCTTTGCCTATCAGACTCACTTCTGTACATTAGTGGCATCGTCAAATTAAAAAAGTTCATTATTAGAAATTATTAGAAAACGTATGAATAAATTCTGAAAGTCAGATATCATGTAAAATTTTTCATGATTATTTTCTCCTGTGTGACAAAAACCAATGTTTTTTTTCTCAAAGGGGGTTATTACCGTTGATGACATAATACGCACATATAATAATAATGTACGATAACACTTATATAAAATTATAAACTACTTCTACGTTTTTTGACAGTTTTTTGCCACTTTATGGCACGTTGGGTAAGGCCCAGTACTACCCGGTCTTACCCCTACCATCAGTACCCGGTTTTGCCCCCACATGCAATAAATAACGAAGCGTTGTGCTCACGTGGTTCTGAGCATAAACAAATGATGATAACTAGTGCTATATACTCAATAATAGGTACGGAATCAAGTGTTCCACTTAGCTATACAGTTTCTGTACGATTGCGAGAACCACGATAACGTACTTGTCACTAAAAATTGTAACGTTCAACCACAAAAAATTTGGTATTGTCTCCTGAGACAAAAAACACATGTGGCTAGACACTTTTTACGAAAATAAGGTCAGGACATCTATATAAACAAAATATATCAAACTAGACGAGATTAGGGGGTACCCGGTTTCACCCGCAACCCGGTTTTACCCTACTCTCCCCTATCTCCCTCCTGGTAGAAACATACTGCTATAAATTTTATTTCATTAAAATGAATTTGTTTAAAGTTTCCAAAACGCTGTTTTAGGTCTGAAAATAAATTTTCTTAGTTTTTAATTTTTTCAACCCCAAATTAGAGGCTGAAAAATTATTCCAGCCCTTTAATTCAGGCCTTCATTTTTTTCAAATAAAGAAATGTGAAGTTAATATCGGGTTCAGGTTACGAAAATTTGTAATTTCATTACAATTAATGGTATGAAATTGCCCCTAAACTCATTTCGTTCTTGGAATAATATATGCATGGCATTTATTCTAATATGTAAAGAGAATATTCTCCGTAATAAAAAGATATTGTATTTCGAAGTACACTGAAAATACAACTTTTCAATAGTTTAAAGATTCCTATAGTACTTTAAAATGTATTTTGAGCCATTATGTACTTGAAAAATTGCATGCAAAAATGATAATAGAGTTCAAATAGTACAAGCAAAAAGGCACCCCTCCTATTCTTATTTATATCAAGTCTTATTTCAGCAATTACAAATTTGATGAAATCGATGAGCGAAACTAATCGTAACTTATAAAAACGCCGAATTGCATCAAAATTGACAATAATTAATTAGCTTTCATCCCTTTCAGGTGAATCGCATATAAGAATACATTTCAAAGTACTATATAGAAATCTCCAAACTATAGAAAAATGTATATTTTTTGTGTATTTCCAAATTCAAGATTTTTTATGCCCCCATGTATAAATATTTTTAATTTATTCATTACGGAGAACATTCACTTTAGGGTCGTCCATATATTACGTAGCGCTTTTTTGGGCGCTCTTTGGACCTCCCTCTCCCCCTGTAACGCTCTCATAACAAAAGACAATGACCTCCTACCTCCCCCTCATTGTTACGTAACTTTAAGCAGTCTGATATTTTCATTATAAATACAACCTTTTCTATGTGTGCAACCATTATTGCTATTTTTTTATGTTAACAGTTTTCGATAACAAATCATTGCCCTAAAGTTACACTACGCCATGTCCCAAAAATGATGAACTAAGAAAATGACGTTCAAAGTTTAATTATATGTTACTCCATTAAAACGTTGTTAAATGTCAAAATAAATTTATCGGTCAAATATAATGTATGCTCAAGAACATATTGTCATCAAATCTTCACGTTTTGAGACCCCCTGCGCTAGAAAAAAAGGTTTTGACCAAGGTGTCTGTCTGTAGTCTGTCTGTCTGTGGTCTGTCTGTCTGTAGTCTGTCTGTCTGTCTATCTGTAGGCACGATAACTTTTGAAAAAATAATCAGATTGGGTTGTGCTTTGGCACACTTTTTGAGGGCCTAAAAAGAAAGAACAAGTTCGTCAACCAGCTAATTTTGATCAAAATTCAAAAAGTTAGAGCATTTTGAAAATTTTTGAGACCATTTTTTTCAAAATTCAAAAATTCTATGTACGGCTATTCATAGTACTCCAAAACTCGAACAATGTATCCTAATGACTTTTTCGGATAAAAAAAATTACCGGAGTTATAGCATTTTCAAAATTACAAAAAAGAAACGTAAATGAACATTTTATGCCGAAAAACGCACGATATGAAAAAAAGTCAGGAGGAGAAAAATGTTTCTTTTTCAACACCCTACAATATTTTCGTAACCGCTTTTTGAATTTTTTGAAAAATAAAAAATCCAAATTTTGATCACACAAAAAAATAATGAAAAATCAATAATTTCATTTTGCTGTCAAACTATGCAAGATACGACCAAAGATGAATGGAACAAAATTATGCACCCAAAAAAGATCCAAAGAAGAGGTACAAATTTGTTATAAATCATGTTCTGATAGGATGCGTGGTTTTTGTTTTATTCGTGACTTTTTCATTTCTATCATACGGTGCTCAGAACCGAGCGTGTAACGCAAGGTTCAAATGATTTCCAAATCACATATCGAGCGCGAAACGCGAGTGTCTGGATGAGAATGTGTTCCTTAAGGTCGATAGAACCTTGAGTAAATAAAGTTCCATTTTATTCTAAAATAAAAACAAATTTAACAATCACTTCACATGTAGAGGTTTTGATAATTTTATAATATTTGCAAATAAACTTTTTCTTTTCATCAAAGTCGAACACGAAGTTCAAAAATCTAGAGAAACCGAGCGTAAAGCGCGATGAGAATGTGCCCGCGAATGAATCTGGATTCCCACCAGTGGTATCATATTAGTAGAATTAAGTCAGTTTTTCCAAGTAGAAACCAATCCTCGAGAAATATTCTATATCCCGTTCTACGGTGCGGCACGGGCAGTTAAATTACCGACTTTCGAGTAATATTCCGATGATTACTTTCAAGGTAAAACATATTTTTTTAAATTATTATCGCTCAATTTAAAGTAAGGATATCTGTGCAAAGAATGTGCTACGAAGTTGGCATTTTTTCACTTATGAAAGGACATTACATAATATGATACTAAATTTTAATTAACGACACTATTTTAGTTGATAATTGCAACAGGTTAGAGAATAAGTTTCGGAGAAAAGTTTATTCAGAAATATCAACAAAATTATTACAGTTTTGGATTTGGTCAATTAAATAATTGTTACAAATTGAACAAATGTTTTCCTCATATCTTTCCTAGTTTCATTTAAAGAAACTTTACAACTTTTAATGATGCTAACTTTGTATTTTTTAACTGTTTTCAAGTGGCTTAAGGACTAAATGAAATCATATTTTCATATACTTTACTTTTTTCTCAATTACTACATTAAAAAAAATGTTACGTAACTTTTCTCGAACCCACTTCCATCGTAACAGCACCATAAAAGCTCCTCTTGAACCATCCCACTCCCTTAAAAGCGTTAAGTAATATATGAACGACCGCCTTTTATTACATCTTCGACAAGTAGAAGAAATTCTGTGCATATTATGCTAGACAGAAAATTTTCAGGACATATTCCAGATCATTAATTGTAACTAAATTACAAATTTTCGTATTCTAAGCCTGATAATATCTTAAAAATAATGTTGTTCCTTTCATAAAATGTTGGGTTTATTCCTCAATAAATAACAAATATTTTCTAAGGGTGGAAGAATTTGTAGCTCTAATTTTTTGCGGGGGGGGGGGGGGATCGAAAAGTATGAAAAATAATTTTCAGACCTAAAACGGCCTAGCGGAACCTCCAAACAAGTTTTAAAAAATAAAATAAAATTTATGACAGTATTTTGTCCTAATTAAATAAAAAATTGATTAAATTAAAAAAATTAAAACCTAATAAAATCAAAATGAATTTTTAAAAAAGAGTTTAAAAACCACTGCAGGGTCCCCCTAAGAGTAACTTCCATCTGAAAAATGTCAATAGCCCCCAGTAGAACCGCGGTAAATCACACCTATGGCCACGTCTCACAACCGTGAGATGGGTGGTCATATATATTTATATATATATATATATATATATTCCAATCAATATTTGAAGCAAAACAACCTGTAACTGAAACCCGTGGAAACTTCACCCTAATAAAACTATTATCAAAAAGTGCACTGCTGTGCACCCGAGAAATGAACCATCCCATATAAAATTTCACAACAAGCCAATCGAGTCCCAACCCCTTGCGACAAGTGGCCAACACCCCGGGGTCCATAGACTAAAATTGTTGTTTATCCTCTAGAGCGACAGTATCAAAAACGAAAGGCATTATGGAATGAGAAAACGCGACAAACGGGGCGTGCGCGCGTGCCCCTTTGGTCACACGGCCATATTCTCCAGGGGTACATACTCAAGGGAATTATGAATCGTACTAGCGAGGTGTTGTTCACATGGATAGGCATCATGTGAAACTGATGTCTCTGTTTCGGATCGCCTTATCTTGATTAACGAGGGGGGCAAATCGTTCGCCAATTACGCCCCTGACAATTGCCAAAGACCTGCATGAAAATATCCTTTACCCACTGCCAAAAGTCGAGGGCTCGACATTAATAAACCCTTGTGCCCTTTTCTCGATGAGATATGATGGGATTCAGAAATGGGAAAGTTGTATTAGGGTCCTGAGCTTATTCAGTTCTTCATTCAATAAAATCGTTCTGATTGACTGCATTTTATTGATTGCGAAAAAAATGTTGTTCGAGTGATACAATTTTTTATCAATTAGACGAAACTAGTTTTCTTCTATCAATGTTTGGTCGATTCGTTTTGGTAATTTTATCAATAATGTTGTTGATTGAACCAAAAATGTATTGGTCAAACCAAATGTTTTGCTTAAATCGACAAAATTATTTATTTTGGTTAAATTAACCAAAACTTTTCGTCACATAACACAGAATTTCTTTGCTGTTATGTTAAGCAAATTTTTTGGTTGGTTCAGCAAAAATTTCTTTGATTCAACTAAAATGTTTTTATATCTTTTAAAAATGATATTTTTCTATGGGATTTCAAATTTTGTCAAGGCGCAACTTTAATTCGTTTATGAACGTATTCTTTGTGTGGTATATGATAAATAATGTTCGTTAAGGCCTATTCCGCTTATTTTGGTGTTACAAAATTTTTTTATTACAAACAAATTTTGCCGACATGTTTCAACCTGTAATTTCAGGTCCTTTTCAAGGCATATTCTAATTATAGAAAGAATTGAAAAACCGCTGAAGACTATGTTGAGTTCTTGAGTATCTTTGATATTTTCTTAGTTTATCTCTCTTTTTAAATTGTTAAAAGTTTAAAATGTGAACATTGTAAAAAATTGGTAACGTATCTTTTACGGTATAACCTTAGAAAATCTCGTAGGAAAAGTTGGATGAGATTATGTAATTATTAAAGTACATTTTGAAACAAATTGCGGTTGACGACTTTGGTCGAGTCAAAAACTCATGATAGAGTATCGTTATAACTAGAATGAGTTTTTGACTCGTCCAAATAACAGTTATGAAATCTTAAACTCTTGTGTTGACATAAAGTATTTTGGGCATTTTTCATGAAATGAGGTGTTAAGAGTTCTGGAAAGACACAAGATAATATATGAAGCTATCATTTATATGCTGATATCGTAGCCTCCAAAGTTTTTTCAATGTCATGTATTCTTTTTAGGTATAGTTATTAGGTATAGATATTATTTAAAAAAAAATTATCTCTGATTTATTATCCTTCTACATATTATGTTAAATAATATTGTCGTTCAGTGTTTTAAATGTATAACGCTAGAATTGATGTTTTTGTAATAACAATAGTTTTTGTTTAATCGGTGGCCGATGTATTTGGACGAAATTTGAGAAGAATATTTTAATTTTGTTAATGTGTATAGCAGAAAATTAGATAATTAGTAACATTTATGAAGTCTTTTGTTCTATTTCATTTATTGGCCTGATGAAAGAAAACCGTTTACCGAAGAACACATAATAGATGTGACATGGCTTAATCCTTACAGCTGCTGTCAGATATATTGGATTGCGCCAAAAGAAAATAATAAAATACTAAATTTAGAATTATTATTAGAAAGATTTTTGAATCATTTCTGATGCACACTATGTTCTGTTAACGTTTTAACGTAATTAAAAAATATTGAGAGGTTGGCTGAGAGCAGTACCAACCACTGGAGATGGGGGTGCCAATAACAGGGGTTAGCAGTATCAGGCACTCAAATCTTGGGACTACATAATTATTTTAGATAATTTTCAAGTTTTGGCCAACTTTTAATAATAATTGCGCGTTCCAGTAAAATGTTGAGTAGGTATAATTATCACTATTTTATAATTCAATATTTTGTATGTTCATTTATTTCCTAAAGTCTAAATGTCTTCTTAAGCCTTAAGGTGTCAATAACCCTATACCTTTTTCTTTCAAAAATGTCAAATTTAATACTAGAAATTTTGCCACGCTGATGTTCATGAGTGACATTTCTTCCAAAATATGATAACATTCAACTTTTTTTTGGTTAAATCGATTGTTGGTTTATTCGATTATCTAACATGGTGGTTAACGAGAAAAAAAATGAAGAAAAAAAGTTCTTTAGGCCGCTGAAACAGGTGTAGGAAATGTTTTGAGAGAATTTTTAAAAAACTTTTTGTGCAAGGAAAATAAAAGACAAAAAGAAAAAATTCGTCAATCTAGATGTTTGAAACTTTAACATAAGAAATTCGTTATGCTTGAAACTTAAAATCTTTCGAATGAAAATAGTTTACCTGAAAATTATTGATTTTAAATGCTGAAAATTTAAAATTGCTTACACTAATAAAAAAGGCCATGGCTACGTGCATCGTAATTTCGGTACGAATATCCGAATTTTTCAGTACGAACAGCAGGACCTGAAAAAGGAAAGTTATCTTTCAATTTCGGAATTCTCAATTCCAAACTATTTAAATTTTAAATCGTGCAATAATTTCTACCTGCAAGAATGTTAATTTCATTCAATTCACTCGCTTCCAACATATGTAATGTGAAGTAATTTACGCTTTCAAATACTTAATTTAAAAGTTCCTCTGAATCAAATAATTTTGTTACATTCACTAATTTGTGTTAACGTAAATAGATAAACATTCTATATTAACTTTACACTTTCTTGATCTTAAGTGAAAGGCCCAACCTTAAAATTACAAACACGCCCCTTTCATTTTATCCTTGTCAGGATCTCAAAGTTTTCACATCCCTTCTTCCGGAGGCGGGAGTTTGCATCAAGAAAAGTGCACATGCTTTATTACACAAAGCGAGGTCGCTACACCGTTTCAAATAAATTTATTCTGCACTTACATAGAAGAGCGAATTCGCCTTGCTTTGCACAGAATATGATCGAAAGTGACGTGCAAGTGATGGAATACGGCAGTCTCGACGTACAAGGATCCCTGGATTACGCTGACATGGAAATACTACCCCCTCCTGCGCCCACAACCGCCGATTCATCCCACGTAAATGATTTTGCAGGCGGAGAATGCAGAAACGCTCTACGGTTACGTTACCTCAATCCATTCACATATGCAATTTTATTGTTTCAATCAACATTGAACTTATTCCTTCATGCTATTAGTCTGATAAGATTATTTATGCTTTACTTTTTTATTTCTGGCAGTGAAAAAGAGAAATTTAATCGAATTCCATTTACAGTCCGTCGTGTTCTAAAAGTATGCTTTTAGTTAAGGTTCAGTCACGACTAAGTTAGATACAGCTAAGGGGCCTTCCATAAACTACGTTAGTAATTTAAGAGGGGTAAGAGGGGGTTGCTCTATAATCTACGCTACATAACGTGGGAATGAGGGGTTGGGGGTCAATGGAAGAAACGTTACGGAACACTATTTTCCCTATTTTCCTCCTTACATCTTTCTTCAAGAATCATTCTATCTTCTTCTGTTTTCACTCAGAGAAAAAATTCTAAAAAAATGCATCGTCCTCTTGCCTGTTTTTTTTTTAACGACGTGAATATATTTTCTACACAAACAGAATTATTTTACTGCAGAATTAGATGAATTTAGTCGCATTAGGAAACTTTTTGCTGCAAAAAGATTCAATGTGAGACAAATGAAAATCCTCTCAACGTCAAAATTGAGAGGAAATTCCATTCACGTCAAGATACATCCTTTTTTCACCAGAGGAAATTTCTCTGAGTGTTCAAGAAACTTCCCCTTTTTTTCGTTTTTTCGCATGAATGCAAACTGCATTAATGAACCTCAATAAGAAAATCCAACTGAAGGGCGACACTGCATACTCGCATAATTTCCAAAGCCTGGATTTTACAGGTAGCTTTCGTCAAAGGAACGGCGCATCCCCAAAAACTCCGATTTTGATGCATAAAGAGTTGCATAACTTTTTTATTCTTCAATTAAATGAATAAACAAGAAAGCTCCTTCGAGCTAGTAGTTATCTGTATTGAATCGCGAATAGTAAGTAACTAAATTGTATTTAATAAGACATATAGCTTAAAATATTTGGAAACATCACGTAAAATATGTGGGGAGGGGAGGTCCAAATAATGTTGTTACGACTTGTTACATGCGAGAGGGGAGGGGTAAAAAATTGGCAAAAAATATGTTACGTAATATTTATGGGTTGCCCTTTATCAGTTTAATTAAATATATGTTCCCAACATTTGTCACTTTGTCCTTCCTGTAATTAATATTTGGAATGTAAATTTGAGACTACACTCTTCAATGCTTATAAACTCAAACTAAAAGATGTTAAAGTTTAAGCGCCTACAATATGTGACATTTTATAAGATTTCATTTTGTATATATATTTTTACAACAAGAAATTATCCAAAATATTTTAATGCAAGGTAATCCAAAACAAATCATCTTTTGAGAAACTCTGTAGAACACAAAAATTATTACGAGGATCAAACTTTCTTCCAACGCGATTCACCTGTAGACAATTTCTAAAAAAGAGAAAAGGAACAATTTTGTTGGTTATCCTTTCTATAGAAGCAGAAAACTTTCATTTCAGAAATAAATAAATACGGACACTTTTATTAACTTTTCAATAAAAAATTTTATATTTATAAGAACGCAGTGTCTCTTCGTACCGAAATTCGGGATGACTAGTGCAATATTCTTCATAAGCTTGGCTAGTCGTCATGAATTTTCGGAACCTACCCCTTTTTCAAGGTCTCGTGGGGGCGGGAGGGCACCCCTGCGACTGGCCACATAAATAATATTGGTCCGACTACACACAGCCTTATAAGAAACGAATGACAAGAAAATTCGACTTCTTCTTTTCTTTGAGAAATTATCTGCAACTAAATACTTTAGTTTAAAATCGGTGAACTATATACAGATATAAAATCAAATTGGCTTAATTTATGCACGTTTGACTTTCAGCTGTTCAAGTTAGAACATTTATTTTTGTAGATAATCTTCTAGTATTCTATTTTTAATTACTTAAGTTTATACATTTTAATTAAAAAGTGTTCAACTTCTAACATTCATTTTAAAAATTACTATATATTTCTTAACTGTCAAATTTTATAATGGATAAGGTCTTCCATCTCCTGTTTTCACATTTTAAACATTTTTAAATTGTTTTTTACTTGTTTTCAAATATCTTATATTTAAAGAGAAAGGGGATGTTTTTCGAGAATAGAAAGAAAGGCATAAAGCAGAGGAATAGGGGAAAGCCTGTGATACCTGTTATAAGTTTTTGGGTTGCTTGTATTAAATTTGCAGCCGCATGTGATCTGATAAGAATTTTTTAGAATCGTTTTTTTAATTTGAGAAGAATGGAGAACTATACTTGTAAAAAATGGCCTTTACGCTTAAGGCAAATAAGGCTTTAAATTATGTGACAATTCTTCATGAAATGAGCGGAAACATTAAAGAGGTCTCCGGCTTCTCTTCTTTGTCTTGTTGAACATCGTGGAGCGTGAAGTCAAGAGTGTCTTCCTGTGTTTGTGGCTTGCGGTCGTTGCTCGCGACGACTGACGAAGATACACGTGTTACTTTATTATATAGCGCTTATCATGGCACAGTATATGTATATAGGTACATGTGGTTCTTTGCATCAAATCATTGTCTCATGATTATTATTTTCAGTAAGGTGGTCAATGTGGACAATCGTTAACCATAGTAAATGATATCAGATTTTTGACTTGATTTTTTTTTATTCATTTCATTGTATCATTTATATAAAATTACATAGAAAAAACTAAAGCTTGTATTGAAACAAATTTTCGGTTCTAATGGAGCTGTAACAAAAAGGAACCTCTCTTACTGAAAAGGAACCCAAAATGATAAATTTTTCAAGTATGAGTTCTAATTGAGACCTTCTGTACATAACTCATTTTCTGTCTCGACTCACTTCGAAGATTTTACAAGTTAATGATGCGTCTTTAGGTTATAGTATAGATTTATTGATATTGCACTGGAAAAATTTAATGAAGAAAGTAAAAATATACAGATAAGTCATTTTTGAAAGGAAGATAATGGAATGAGATTTTACCACTTCGAAGGTTATGTCGAAAATCTTTACCGACTGCATATTTTTTTCATGCCGCCATCTACTATATATCAACGAGCTGAAGAGAAACCCTCACAAATAGTTCTATTTGTGTCTCAGTTCTGAAGGATTCCAACTTTTACTTGAGCCGCAACACTACCGAACCCCCCACAATTTGTTGTCTACATTATGTAGATTATTCGTAGTTTATAGTACTATTTAACTTCAGATTGCAAAATTTTGAATACATAAAGCTTTCAAACTTCAGCGATTTACCTCTCGGATATTGAAGATCTAGAAAGGAATCCTTAAAACCAGTTCTATTAGAGCCACAGTGCCAAATTTTACTTGCGCCGCAACGTTACCAAACCCCCAGTTTTTCTGTGCTATTGGAACTGATCAATTTTGTTTTCAAACATTCGATCTAGAAGACGCAAGAATCGAGATGTTTTGAAATGAACAATTTTAAACTCTGTGCAGCTTAATATTTTTTAATTTAAAACATTTCAGAGTGACAATTTCGAATTCAAAAATCGTATGACCTTTACATATTTAGAGCAGAAAAATGCTAAGATTTGAGTTGTACATCGAGACCAATCACAAATGAAACTTAAAAAATTATAAGCCTCATTAATCAAAAAATTAAAAAAATTGTTATATATAATTTGTTACTTTAATTTGTTTAGTTTAGCATCCAAAAAAACGCGGTAAATGCTGAATATCTCACAAGAACCTTTCAATATTTTCGAAAAATTGTGAAAAAGTGGAAAAATATTAGTGTTTTTAAAAATCCTTTTTCCAGCCTGTTCCTGGTCCCAAGTAGGTACCTGTACCAGAATCGACGCATATAAAAATCGCTGTAAAATTAAAAAAAAAAAAACGAATGTTTCATCTCTAATAATTTAGGACTTGTGGCCCAAAGTTGTCCATTTTGAGTGAAACACTTTTTGATATAAAAAATGTTAGTTTACGTGGAATAACTCATTTTCCAGGGACCGCTGGTGAAAGCTCTATAGCTCGAATAGCGTCAAAATTAGGAAGTTCTGCAAATGACACTTTTTATGAAATGTTATTTAACATCAATCCTTTAATTAAATTTGTTTTTGAAAGTACCTCATTTGCTGAGCATCGCAGGTAAAAATTGCACCTTATTTTTCAGAATTACTCAAAATTGAGTCTACTTTAATTTATTCAGTCGAAATTTTTATCTCCGATGCTCAGAAAAAAAGTTATTTCAGAAAACGAGAAATTTACTATAAAAATTTATGTTTAACAAAATTTCATAAGAAAGATACATTTGTAGGAGTCCATAATTTGGGTGCTTTTAGAGCTCGAGTTCTTCCAAAATCTACTGAAATTGAGTCTACTTTAATTTCTTTACTGCCACAGTTATTTTTATGCACATATGTTTGAAGAAACTCTGTAGAAAAAAATGGTTTCCTCGAAAAAACCTTAGGCGATTTTTTGTTCTCAGGTTCAAAAGGATCGCGAGCCGTCCCAGAAGTGTAAATAGAAAAACCCCAGGAGGTGTAACTCCTTTTTTTTAAATCACTCAAAACCGACCGTCTCGCTTGGACAAATCTTCTGACAGTCTGATTTCGGATCTGGCTCAGATCTAGCATTGTCTAGACCGACTAATCTCAACAGTCTAGTCTGAGCCAGATCTGGCACTGGTTAGCCTTCCATAACATAAAAATTTCTTATTGTCATCCGATGGATGGCCATTGGCAGGAGCCGACGTTCTAAACTGCGCATGTGCCGAAAACCGCGGGAAAAATCAGCGTAATATTGTAAGGGTATATTATATAATTTCAAATAGTCCCCCACTTTCTGGTCCATGGGCAGTTGAAAATGTCGGATTTTTAACACAACCTTAAAAACTGTTACATTTCATGTGGATTATTTTCCTTTAAAAAATGACTAATATCTATAATCTTATTTTTTTTAAATAAATTTTTCCCAATGTTATATCATATGATCCGAATTATAAAGTAAGATTTGCATCGTCAACTTGTAAGATCTTCGAAGTGAGTCGAGGCGAAAGGGACAAAAATGGCTCTATTATGACGGTTTCAATCCATATTTTGGGTTCCTTCTCAGCAAGTGAAGTTCCTTGTGGTTGCAGCTCCTTTGGAACCAGAAATTAGTTCTAATAGAAACCCTAGTTTTTTCTGCGATCCCTGCCATTAGTTTTCGAACTACAAGCGCTAAAAGTTGGACAATTTGAAAGATTTAAAAGTAAGAAATTGTCCGAGATTGGGAGATGGAGAGAATGAAATTTGAAGCATTGAAATTGATTGACTTTGAAATACATGAAACTCTTTGCAATTGATTGCAAATGGCACAATACAAATGTAATGTAAAATTACTATTACGGTATTCTAAAATTACTATACATGTATTCTGAATCTATAATACCATTCGGAAAACTTCAAATAAAGCTCTTTTTCGTAATTTTTAACAGTGAAAATACAAGGTGATTGCAAAGTAATTAAGGTGATGTATACATATTAGGAATAACAAACTCAATTTTGATCTTGATCGGAGCTCATAAATTATTTCAAGATACACTTACTTGAGTTACATTAAAAAATCAATTTGAAATCAATCGTACAATCCTGGAATCGTGAATTTATATAGAGATCGAGTAAAGGATGTAGAAGAGGTAGAAACGATTGTCAGGACACGTTTTTTTTCCGAATCGAATCGAGTTCACGCTTTGTCTATTCGATTAATGTGATTTCGCGAGTCTTTGGAATTATGCAAGAAACTTGTCCTCCCTCGCTCGTGAGTAACTCCCAACCCTCTCTTCCACTCGCTTCATCCTGGCGTCCCGATCGAGGATCAATTTAGGTGTCAGACATCCCCACGTCACTTAGGCGTTTTCACCGACCCGCAAATAATTCATGCCTACCCTTTAGAGAGTGAATGCCCTGCAGAGTGAGAAAGTGAAAAAGAAAGAGACCAACTAAAGGGGAAGTTAAAAGAGAGAGGAGTGAATGATTGTGGAAGGTGAAGGGGAAAGAAAGTAGTAAATAGAGAGAACTAGAAGAGAGGAGGAACGAGACAGGTTTGACCGCTCTCAAAAGATGTGGCGACAGAGGCGTTGGATTCGTTGCCTCGAAAAATCATTTTTTATTCAAAGCATTCTGACTTTTATGGAGCCCGTGAGCGGCTGAGAGCCCTGCTTGATTCGTTGAAAAGCGAGTATGTTAGTCTCCTACATCCCTCCTTTATTGCTGGGGTGAATTCAGACAAAGAGAACCTCAGTATTCAGGGAAAAAAATTAATTTCTATCAGGTTTCGTCTTACCAAAGAAAAATTCAAAAACATTCTCTCTAAATCTGAATGAATCGTTTTCTACTAATTGAATTAGTGTCAAGTGGTTTACTAATTGCTTTAGTAAGCATTTCTACTAATAATTAGTGAAGGGTTAGTAAAATTTGGCGCTCAAATCTCCCTTCTCCACCGATTACCATCTCCTCTCTTCTACCTTATCCTGCGCTGTTAGATCCTATCCTACCCGATCATATCTCATAATTTCCTCCACTCGCCTCTTACACCTCGCCCCTCCACGAAATTCTCCCTCCCGCCCCTCCATTCGCCAACACTTCGCCCCCACAACTACCCCTAACCTACTAACCCTTACAACTTACTTTCCATACCTGCCTTCATAATCCCTTCCCTACCCACAGGTCCTCTATTTCCTTCCATTCCTCTACTTCCCCTCCAATCACTATCCCTACTTCCACTCCCCACGCCCCAAGCCAGATTACTACTTCCCCTAATCCCCCACCACTTATCGCCTACTTCCCCTCCCTGATCACCCCTTCCCTGCTTACTTCCCCTCCAACAATAACCTGAATAAACTCTCCCCTATCCCCACTTCTCCACCAAGTAAAAAAGTACGATGGACGGACGGACGGATGGACACCCGACAGAAATTGAAAGGATTTCTGCCTGGGGCTTCGAAACCCTAAAAACTACTAATTCTTTCAATTGTAGTTCAATTTTTAACTAATTATTTAATTAATTTACCAATTTTATTAGTAGAAACTGATCAACTACCTATCAAATTCGATACTGTTTCAGTTAGTATATTCAGTGATTCAGATTTAGAGAGTTTGAAATTGAAATTAGTTTAAAAATTGTATGAGGAAATCATTCTACACATAATTTGTATGTCTTCAAGTTACACCTGGAAGCAAATGCTTTAACCGCCTGTAAAGAAGAGTTTCGTAAACTATGTAAATCTTGTATTCAAAATGATAATCTTTTATATTTATATTTCACGTACAAATTTAGTGATTTTAGTAGACTGATAATCTTGAGTAACTTATCTTTGACCAATTTTCCTGACATTTTTAGCCCTTCTTCACGTAACGCTTTTTCTACAGTTAAGGGCTTTCTCCCACAAAGTTATTATTTTCAACCCTAGTTTACCCAAGACACCTGAATTACCATTCCTTTTTTTATATAAAAGTTGAACCGCTGTTTCTGGCACTTTTTTAATTTTAATATCAAATTTTACTAATAAAAAACGTCATGTGCTACAAATATAAACAATTGGAAGAATTTCAAAAAAATAAATCAACGCCGTTATGTTCACTGTTCACAATCAAAGAATTTTTAAATCTTAAAAATTGAAATACATACCTATTCCAAAAAACGTTCAAAATTACATAATTGTTAACCATACACATTCCAAGTTAATGAATCTTCAATTTTCAATCTTAAAAATTTATTTTAGAATTGAAAATTGAAAATCCTTAAAATTGAAGAATTTTCAAATTGAACTTCATAGTCAGAAAAAACATTCATATTTACATACCTATACACCGACAAATATTTGTTTTAAATTAGAGAAACCGTTTTCATAACATATTGTTTGGTCCATTTGAACAAAAATAACTTGAAAAGTAGGAAAATCATTTTAAATTGCAAACAATTGTTATTAGGACAAAGGAACCATTTCTTTGAATCAAGAAACTGTTTTTGGCTGTGAGTCGATGAATATTTCTCTCTGGATCAATGAATCTTTTTCTAACTGTTTGTCTTTTAAAAAAATCTTATTGAGATATAAAATCCTAAATTAACTTATTGAGTTGAACGCTTATTAAAATGTAACAAAACGAGATTATAAAATTTTCTGAAACTTTCTATCAAATAACTTAGTTTTATATTTTTAACAACAATTTAGAAGATTTGAACTCTTTACTGAAGGTTTTAGATATTTCTACTTCCTGTTTAATCGCTAGTTCAATCTGGAAAAGTAAATGATAAGATCTAGGGGTGTATTTAATAAATAGTGCAACGCCAAAGCCACATAAAAATGTTGAATAAATTTGGGGATAGTATAGTAATGTCAAAAATTGTAAAAAAGACCTTGTTTTTATAGATATTTTTCTACTGAATGATGGAAACAAAATGAAAATACTAATTTCATTGTGTTGTCATTATAGTCTTCATAACGTTATTATAATCTTTTGCTATAATTAATAGGCTTTATAGCTTGACTACTAGGGGGGGCCTAGCGTAGCTTCCTGCCCGCCTATAAACTAACTAAACTACTGAACTTGAACGTTATGTGTAGTATAGTTTTGGATACATGGATTTTCTATAGGGGCATTTTGTTAAAAATATTATGCAAGAGTATCAACCCCCCCCCCCCCATGTCACAGGCCGAAAAAATTCCGGTGAGCCCCCACCCCGCGCAAAAAAAGCTGCTACGAAATTTATGGATGCCCCCTAAGTATTCCGATCTAACTATTAACGATGGAATTTTTTAAAAGAGAAAATATTCTTGATTTTGAGAATGATTTTAAACATATCAACATTGTTTATTTATTAATTGATTCTTCTCGAGACTCGTTTATACCCTCGTGAATGTATTTTCAACGACCGAAGTCCTACATATAAAAATATATGTTAAAGTTTTCCCATTTTTCGTGAAAAATTAACCCTATTTTCACTGTTTTGTCCTCCTTTTGTGCTGTGATCCCTGTTATAAAAATAAGAAAATTTTTCGAACATTCGATTTTACATTTATATTTAGATATCGATAATCGAAATTGGAACTTGCGTATAATGGTTCTGGAAAATTCTATGTATTATCAAGTGTAAAATACATACAACGTCTCAATTTTTAAATCGTGTAAAAATCCTATAGGAATTTCTTTTGAAGAAAACATAACACATATCCTTTCATTTACAGATGCTGGATTATATATACTGCTCTTCAAGATCTTTCGTAATAGACACGAATGCCATTAAAAAGGTCTTTCTGACTCACTGAAATCGAGGCAAGAGTAAATGTAATCGTGGCTTCACTGCGTTCCGGAATAGGTGAGCAATTTTCTTATAGCAGCAAATTGTTTTGTTACCACAACGTACAAGTCATACGATACGTAATTGCACACATATGTACATATATATCTGCCGACTCTTAAGTCCTCGCTTTTCCGTAGTTAAGTCTTAAGTGGATTGCTAATCGAAATTTAAGATTTGCCTTTTCATGCACGAGTGCACATACACCATAAGGTTATTATTAACTCAAAATCGGGCGTTAAGTCGCATTTCTCAAAATCGATTTGCCGTTTGAATTACCCCTATATATGCTTCGAGTCATACTTTATGAGTAAGTAGATAATCAATCATTGGATTACGTAATGCTTCAATCATCCAGCCATTTTCATTGTTCAATCAAATTTCTACCTACGCTCCACAATTGTACATAATCAGAAAATAATACGTGAATGACTTGTTTATAGGCTAGAGATCTTAAATCTCTTCTTTCGTAATTATAATAAGCGATTTGAAATTGCATTAATTAATTTTTTACATACTGACTCTTTTTTTCTTCGCGTAATACGAACAGGGACGATAGTCTTCCTCATATTCCCCCTTTTTATGGTATTCTCGAAAAAAAGTTTCCATTTTTGTCCTTCTCTCTTCAAATATACGATACTTGAAAATATAATTGTTCGCTTTGCATGTACACAATTATTCTATTTAAAACTAGAATATGCTACCGTAGGTGTGGTGAACGTTTTTTTTGCAACTACGCTAAGTTCAAATGATTAAAATAAAACTTAAATACATAAATATTATTTCTCTGAATGTATATAAATGAAGTATTTCCGAAATTAGCTATAATTGAGTACGATGGTCTGTCTGTCCACATTGAAGATTCTTTAGCTTAAATTTGAATAAAAATTGTCATTATTTTAGACATTTTTAAAAAATTTCAAAAAGCATAAAAATATTGATTTCTGATGGATTAAGAAGTCTATCAACTAAATTTTCAGTTGATATTTAATATATTTATATTTTTGATTTAGAAATGAACCGCATGAAATGTTTTGATTAGACCAAAATTCAAGCAAGAATTACAAAATTTACATCTGACCTTAATTAGATTTTTCGATTGAACACAAATTTAATCAAATCTAGAATTTGAATAATTTGAAAAAACTACAAAAAAGCAGCTTTTGACAGTTCGGCCAATTCAAGTCCAGTTTTTAGTAGATGTTAACAATATTTTCGCTTAAAATATACAATCTACATAATATTTAAATAATGTACAGAATTATCCAAATTTAAACGAACGTCTTAATTCCTCTTACTTTTCATCAAATGAAAAAACCTAAGCTTTTCTGTTAGGGCAAACTAAAACCAGAACATGTTCTTTATTATTTAAAAATGGAATAATTAAAATCAGAATTTTTATTTTGAATTTATTTCATACCTCGCGGTTTAATTTGAAAATGTTCAGATTTAAGTCTTTTAATTTTACTTCACACATTTAGAATTTTAAAAGTAGACACTGTTCGTCTAGTATTCGAAACTAACAAATTTATACTTGTAATATCAGACCATTTCTAGACATTTTAACTTCAATAATTTTTGAATTATCAATTGTGAATGTAAATTTTTCAAATATGAATAATTTTTAATTGAATATTCAAAAAATACCATTATTTTAAATTGAAGAATATGTGACTAACAATATTTATGAAAACAGTTCAGATATCCAGATGCGAAAAAAAATTGCATCCTTTTAATAATAAGAATTACGAAAGTAAGAATTTTTTCAAATATATCTTACTGACTAGAATTAATCATTCCTCAAATTATTTAACTCGTTTCAAAAATGGGTAGAACTCTCAATATTCAAAAATTTCGATGGATTTTTAAAGAGAAATTTACTAAATAATTTTTATCCAAATTATCCAGGGCATTTCAATTAAATACTTCTTACTTACTCTAATGTATTTTTGTAATTACAAAGCATTTTAAGGGGTTTTAACGAATTTTTAGAGAATTCTAGGAATTAAACTACATTTTATTTCAAGGGATACGGATTTCAACAATCGCAATAAAGGATATATATAGGAATTAGAAACATTTCAAAGGATTTAAAAGATTTTAAGTTACTTAAAAAGACTCCAAAGAATTTCAAGAGATTTGATTTGAAAAATTTTAGAATTCTTAATATTTAAAAATTTACACTCAGAGAAAAGATTGAGTTGATATAAAAAAAACAGTTTGTTCAACCTAATTTTTCTGTTGAAACTTAAAAATTTGGTCAGCGCAAATAAACTTTTGGTTATTTTCAAAAAACACAACGAATTAATTTGGTCAATTCAAAGTAATTATTTATTTGAGCATATTTAGTTGATTCAATTAAATTAATGTGTTGAGCGGAATATCTTATGTATTATAAAATGATTTGGTTAATGTAACAAAATAATTTTGTTGATTCGACCAAATACTTCCATTGACTATACTAAACACACCGAAACAGAATCAGCCCACGCCGGTGACTACTTTGCGTGTCGAAAATTTTATCATATCATGCGTCGTGTCGCGAATTTGTAAAAAAAATGAGTAATACGAACAAATTAACACTAACAATGTCGAAATTTTTTAAAAACTGGGGTCTGGAACATGCGGAAAATTTTGAACGTAAGTACAACCTTCAGTTCGGAAACCTCGAAATTCTTAAGTGTTTAAAAAACCCCACACAAATCTATGGAAAAAGCTTTTCTGTCAAATTGGGTGAGAGTTCGGTTTTCTAATGCTGCAGGTGATCCTTATCAAAAGTTTTTTATCAAAAGCTTTTGTTCTAGAATACAATTATTTGAAAGTCAAGATCTAGATACATTTTGATAGAACGAAACAACGAAAATATTTGTTTGGATCAACCAAAATATTTGGTTGGATTAATGAAAATATTCACTACAATCAACCAAAATATTTATCACAATCAAAGAAACTTCATTAACCAAAAAATTTGGTTGAATCAACCAAGCATTTGATTGACCATATAGCAATGTATTTATTTGTTTGATCCAACCAAATTTTTGCAGGATCAACCAAACTTTTTTCTTAGAGCATTATTATGAATTTTTAAATAGCTTGTGTTTTTATTATTAGAAATTAAAAATCCAGGTACGTGAACGCGCACTTCGCGCCCATGTCATTTGCTGCTATAGTGTAAAATACTTTAGGCACTATTTGTTCATTAAAGGAAAAATTCTTGATCACGGTAACGATTTAAAACATCTACAAATTGTTATTTTTCAAATTATTTTCTATCAAACTTTTTTAGATCGGGATGAATGGATTTGCAGCGACCTATTATCTATATCCAGTTATAAAAATAAAATTGTAAAATTAAATGTATTTGAATGTCCGTCTGCGCTGTGGTACATGTACACAATATAAATTAATTAAACAACCGAAATTTAACGACACAGGCGGTAAAAATCTTTTTCATTTTTACATTTCATGAACCATTCCAGCGAAAGATTCGCAATGAAAACATAACCACTTGGCTCGGTTGGGCCTAATGGTACTTTGTGTAATTCTTCTCCCAGAAATTTTCTGAGAAATCCTCGAAATAGTATAAGGCGGACTTACAAACTCGTGCAAGTGATTATTAGGTGCGCTCAGAAAGGGACGAAGTTAACCCTCGTAAAGTAACCGAAGTAAAAGTAACGATCGAAAAAGGTGCGTGTGAGGCATCAGTGACGAACAGCTTTCACGAAATGTAGTATTTTTGAACATGAGGAATTTGAAACTGGCCAGACGGTCTTTCGGAACATAAATATCATCCAGAACATTAGAGATTGGAGGTAAGAAGATGGCGGCAGGTTAACGCGTACCGGTCACCATTTTGGTTCAGCCCGTAGGCACCTTTGTGCACACGTAAACGTTCTCTTACGATCGACCGACCAATGCCATACACTCAAATAGGTACTTCTACAAAATCAGAGCTTTCTTCGACACAGCGCACTTACTAGCAATAAGTAAGAAGCAGCAACTACTTAACCCTTTTCTCGCGAACAACGATCGATGAGTAATTAGGGTCTACCTTCGTTCTTCTTGCAAAGGTTTCAATTCATTTTGAAAACGTGAAATAGGCGATTCTTTCAATCTTTAAGAAACCTCAAAATATCCTGTTTGCTGGCCTGAAATACTTTTTTATCGTTGTATCTCAAGAAAATGTCATGTTTCAATATTTTTCGTTGCAGAAATGAGTTTTTATGCTTTTCATTTCTTTTTACAGATTTAGAAGTATAACCAGACTAAATGTATTATTATGATATATTTGGTCTAAAATTGGTTCAAAAGACGTTCATAGTAATGTATGGGAATACAAAACAAGTTTCTGTTCGTTTAACCCTCGGTTCAACCATAGAATATGATTAGTTTGTTCGTTTATTTATTTGAATATCCGCTGTGATCATACCATAAGTGGGCAACCAAGAAATATATACGTTGTTACACACATTTTGACTTTAATGCGTAAATTACGATAGTTGCTTTTCAATTTCGTCGTATACTTAATAACATTAAATAGCTCGTGTCTAAAATATAAAATACAGAAGATGTATAAAATACAACGATGGAAATTCAGTAAATGAAGAGCTTCAGAATACAAATATAGTTTATGATATTCGTTCTGCACCTACTCGTATATATGTTGATTAGCGCGAATTTGTATAATATATAGAAATCGTTTAGGGATCGTATAATATATTACGTAACGCTTCTTTGGACGATTTTTAACCACCCTTAGTAATGGGATTTTTCAATATAAATACATCATTTTTACTTTAACAACAAAAAATCCCACGTATGTTGTGGTATTCTACTAAAGTTGTTAGTTTTCTTCAGATTTTTCATATCACTTTCAGCCATCATACTTTTCAAATTTTTAAACATCAGAAAAAGAATTGTATGTGTGCAAAAATGATTGCCATTTTCTTGTTATAATTATAAAAAAATTTCCAATCATGCAAAAAATATTGTCATTTATCATAATGTGTACATTTTTATGTAAGAAATAATACAATATACAATTTTATTATTCGAAAAAAAAAAATTTTTATTCAAGTTAGAATTTTTCAAATATTAACAAAAATATTACATTCTATCAAATTTTATTAAAAGAACACTAATTTTGAATTTAAAACAAATGTCTTTCACATAAATATCTTTTCTTGATTCGTTCACAGAAATGATGACAGAAATGAATGAAAAATGAAATGTCTATAGAGGCAAGCCGAAGATGGGGATATGAGAACATATGAAACTTAGGAAATTTAAAACCAACTATGACTCTTTCGGTTCTAGTTCTATCCCTATAATCCCCCCTCCATTTATCAAATTCTGGTGGACAGACGTTATAACTAGAATTTCAATCTTATAAGGAAAGGTCTCCCGGTGTTCAGCGCCCGAAGGGTCATAACCGGTCAAAAAGATTCCTTAAGGTACCCACAACAAAGTTCAAACTATCCTAGCCCCTACCTTTTCGATGTTTTTCCACCCCAACTCTGCAAAGTTTTGAATTTTAACCATTTTTATGCTGTTTTTAACATGCAGTTAAAGCACTTTTTTTAACGTTCGTTTCTCCTCGTTGCAAAATCTTATCTAGTTTTTCTCGCAGGTTTTTCGTGGAATGTTGGTTACTCAAACAGAAATAAATTTGTCATGCATCTACATGTACTTCAAAAATTACCCTCCACTTTCCAACAAGTGACATGACCCCATTATTTGCAGGCCTGTGTTATCGTAGAATTTACAATATAATCAATTAAGACATCAAATTCTCCATGAAGATGATCTTATAATAAAAAAGTAACATCAGAATCGTGTTGAGAATCCTCAAAAACATAAATAATAACCGGATAAAAAGTAGTTGAAATTTAAAACTTTGCAGAGTTGGGATAGAAAAACATCGAAAAGGCAGGGGCTAGGATGGGTCGAACTTTGTTGTGGGTACCTCAAGGAATCTTTTCTGACCGTGTGTAAATCTCCGGGCGCTGAACACCTGAAGACCTTTCATGTTAGTTTCAGGTGATAAATGGAGGCTGAGTGCTTGGAATGCTAGAGGAGTGAATGATGTTAAGGAAAGACAATTACGAAAAATTATGCACGTAATGAAGCGAGATATTTTATGTGTACCTGGAACAAAAAAAAAGGGGATCTGACAGTAGAATATCAGGAAACGGAAAGTTAAAGCACAAACTCAAACTATTGTCAGGAATAGATAGCGAATCAGATATTTGGCAGAAGATTCGGTCTGATAATGAATGAGAGAACAAAACTGAATGTCAAGGTGCATTGATTTGTATCTGCTAGATTGTTGTGAGTTAATATAAAATTAGGAATCAAACATCATAACGTATTACGTCCCAGTTGATGGTGAATGGAATGAGACACAAGACGCCTTCTGGGACACTTCATAGGTACTTACGCTCATGAGGAAGGTGGACTAGGAGACGTGAATGGAATGATTGAATTCAAATTTATTCAGAAAAATTCAGAAAAAAAAAGATTCCTATTTAAGAATTGATTGAAATCTAACGCAATAGTACGGAATGGGTTGTAGATAATTCTGGAGATCCAAAAAAATGGTAGCAGAGATAGATTGAGCTTATCCTTGGGGAAGGGTTTGTTTATTAGAAATACTTGGTTTTGGCATAAAATGATCCACTTGTACACCTGGTGCAAAGTCAATAGCCACAATATGATCGAATTTGTTTTTACAAATCCGAGACTGAAAGAGCTGATAAGAGATACAAGGGTAATGAGAGATTCTGAATATGAAACGGATCATTATCTCTTAGTTACAATATTAAGTGAGGTCAAGCATGGAGATGAATGAGAACTAGAAAGACGAAACAGACGCGCATCAACATAGAGAATTTACAGAAACCAGAAAAACAAGAAGAACTTACAGATAAGAAAAATGAAGGCTTAGATAGAACATTTGGGAGACGCTCATCCACAATAAAGATATAGGGGACGCATGTATAATGTTGCGGGACATCACTGTTAGGAGTTCAACTGAAGTGTGTGGCACTGCGATTGTAACTGACTGGGGATGCTTGCTGTAATGATGAAATCCGCGTAGCTGTTAACGAAAAGAAACACGCATATCTAATAAAGTTGAATGCCACATGTCTTGACTGTGACGATAGAATTAGATTAGAAAATGATTATAAAGACAAGAATAAAAAAGTAAAAATACTAGTTACTAAGGATCAAATCAAAGCAGAAGAAGAGAGGAGAATGTAAAACGCTTACGACGGAAATGAGAAATTATTTTTTTGGCAATTGCGCAAGGACAACAAAAAAGGAAGTTATCGTACAGAGTAGACGGTATTCGCGCTGAGATGCTTAAATACGGCGCCACAGAAAAAATTTTGTTGGTACACAAACAAGTTTTCTGTGTATTTGTTGACCTATAAAGCGTTTGATGGAGTAGATAGAAGTAAACTTTGGGAAGTCCTCAGTGAGTAAGAAATAAATGGACAACTCTTAGAAGCAATAAAAGCAATATACGCAGGTAGCAAAGCGATTAAATCGACAACTGAGTGACTGGCTTGATATTAAGCAAAATGTATGCAAGGTTGCGATACGTCCTCTTGGCTGTTTATTATATTCATAGATAAGTGGCTAAGAATGGCTCGCCTCGCTTGACTAAGAACCTGTGGATGTAGGGATAGTGAAGGTGCGTGGGTTAGCGTTTGCAGATGGTTTGGTCGTTATGCCAAAGTCAGTCGAAAGCTTACAGAGAATGTGGAACAAAATGAATACTAGCGTAAGGAACATGGAACTCAAAATTAACTTAAATAGAACAAGAAGTACACAGAAAAAACTTAGGGTGAATAGTGTTGCAGATAACTTCGTAATTTTACCTGCTCGCATTGGTAAAACGCATATATTACCCTCGATGGGCAGAAACTGTCTTTTGTTCTCATAAAAGTTGTCACCACCGTCTTGAAAATTGGAAGCCACTAGCTTTGATCGCTGAAGTGAAGTTGGCTAATGGTTGGTGTAACAGGCAAATTGGATAAGTGCGGCTTCATGAGGGCTGACTTGCCGAATCGTTAGAGCTGTCAAAAGTTCCTTACAAGCGTGGGTAAAAGCAGCACGGTGTGCCTGAACCAACTTTTAATGCAAGGTCATATCACATCCAATTTTTTTGCTGGATTCGATTCAGGGGCTCAAAAATAGTGTGCAACAAAATTTTTGGCCAAGTCCCCCGAGCCGTTTTTGAAAAAAGTGTTTTTTATGG
>CAKNXH010001821.1:0-38520 GCA_932178445.1 Andricus quercusramuli | reverse complement strand
AAATGCAGCACATTTTTTTGAAAATTTTGATTTTTAACCATAAAAAACACTTTTTTCAAAAACGGCTCGGGGGATTTGGCCTAAAATTGTTTTGCACACTATTTTTGAGCCCCTTAATCGAATCCAGCAAGAAAATTGGATGTGATATGACCTTGCATTAAAAGTTGGTTCAGGAACACCGTGGCAGGAAAATACCGAGACGTCAGGGAAAGTTTACCCACATGGGCTAATTTTTTTTGCAGGTCATATTTACTCAAGAATCAGGGTAAAGATTACTCTTAGTTTTTCCTGTGTATGGTATATTTAAAGAAAAATATGAGAAAAACAGGATGCGACATTGCCTTAGACAATGAAAGAATAGAACTAGTTGATAAGTATATGTGTTCCTGGGTAGTTTATTTAATTTGTATACATGTACCCAATGTGCTGTAAAGTAGCGAAACCTGACCCACCATGAAAAGGATAAGAGTGAAATTAACGCGTTTGACATGCGATTTCTGCGCAATCTATGTGGTAAAAGGCTAATGGCCGAAGTTAGTAATGAGAAGATTGTCAAAGTATGTGGTGTAGGGGAAACACTGTTTGACAAGCGCGAAAGAAATTTGTGGAGATGGCTTGGGTATGTATGGAGAATTATAGATTATCGACTGACGAAACAATTATATTTAGGTTGAGTAAATTCTAGCGTATTCAGAGCCAGGCCGAGGGAAGGGTAATTAAAATGTGTGAATGAAACCCTGAATCGAAAAGATATGAGAAGCCATAGTGACACAATAGCTTGCATAAGAAAATGCATGGACGTAAAGAAAGCTAAAGCTGTATGCCAGGACAGGAAAGTGTGGCGATAAATAGTTTATAAGAAGTGCATGATGGAGAGTGTCAGTGGAGTGAGAGACGCCTGAAACGAAAGACCTTGGATAAAAATGGACCCGCATGGAGAGCTTTACGTGGTGAATTTGTGAAGCTCTTTGCCTGAGGTGCTTGTTAGATAGATTGATCTGTGACCTGGCTCGGAGCATTGTTGCCGAACAAACGTGTTATTTAAATGAACAACACAAGAATTCCAGATAAATCCAAAAATCTAAATCGCCTCTCCTCTTTACCGCCTCGTATACGTTCTGCGAACTCCTTCATCCCCGACAGTATACCGAGGCTAGAACCGAGTGATTCACGCTCAACCGGAAAGGGATATGGCCTGATGTTATAATGATACTATTAATCGTTATCAAAAACTCTATACTAAAAGAATTCGCAATACTTTTTTAACCTACAGTCAAAAGTTTTAATTTTTTAAACTTTAAAAACTTTCAACCCCTTAGCGGTCGCCAAAAGTGATATATATTTTTTTTATATCATGACAACAAAATAGCAGATAACCCACAAAAATTTTCGGTCGATATATATATAGTATAAAATTTGTTAGATTTCGCAGCAGATTTTAATTGAAAATTAATTTTTTGTTCACTTAACCACACTTTTTTTTAAATCAACCAAATCTGCGTCAACCAAACTATTTTGTTGTATGAAAAAAATGTGTTTCTGGATGCATTCAAGAAATATAAATCTGGTATGTTAAAAGTTTCTCATTGTGCAGGTGTTATCAATGTATTTGTGCGCGTATTATACATTTTGAAGTTTGAAATTGACTGTGAGCGTTAATGCACATTTTGTGAAAAAATACAGCAAATGTTAAGATTTTACTATGTAATCATTTTAATTTTTGGCTCTGAACGACAATAAATTAGACAATTGTTTAAATTGAAACACGACTTTGTTGACAATGAACTTAAAGATGCTTACATGCCTTTTCGACTGCGGGTAAGTTTGTTTTATGTCCTATAAGACAGAGATAGATGGCAGAAAATTTGACAAGAACCCAGAAAGGTATTTAAGTCCCTGATAAATACGGGTTCTTTTTGTGAATAAAGTGAAATGTAATTTTATAATTTGCTACTTTTTAAATTTGAATCAGCAATGAAAACCTTCACTGATTTAAACTCAGTAAGTGGCAATTAGTTCCCTCATAGAAATTTATAATAAAGTTTTCTAGTGTCTATAATGGGAAATTCTTCTTAGAATTTATGTGATGGTTGCAATTCAGTGGAAAAAGATTTCAATTTTGAGCCTGCATCAGAAGACATAATTGTAAAGATCTTCACTGAATTCCTTTCTCAATATGAATGAGATAGCAGTTGGTATAGTAAAACTTTGCTCTAATTTACGTTAACCGCTATTATTGTGCACCGTTCACGCCTATTTAGGTTTACTACTAAAAGTAAATACCTGTTACAACTATGCTTATTATCAGTAAAAGATTAAACATATTTTTAACGTTGCGCACATTTTACTGCTGCTCATTCGTAGCATATTGGAATGTTCAATTTTCCTGTAAGCTTTCGCACTTATATTTTCATGGCGTGTTTTATCTTCTCTCTAAATGTTCGTAGAATGAGAGAAAGAGAAAACTAATAACCTTAGTACGACAGTTTCTGGAAAAGTTATTCATTTCTTCGTGTATTGTTGCTTTTTTCCCCGTGAAGATTTAAATCACTTTGCATTTTTTGTTTCCATATGAAAAAAGTCTTGTCCTCTTTACTGAAAAACTTTTTCTGTCCATAATAATTTCTTTTTCTGTATCTAGCAGGAAGAGATTGGTGCTCTATCCATGGATTAGTAGATGTCATGTAAATATAATTATGGCTGGAATTTTAGCTAAATTTCAGAATATTTTGAGTACAATGTTTAATATATTAATTTAATTGACAAAAATTTTACGGTTCTACTGTTGAAAGCATGATTTTCTTGTCTGAAAATTTATAATGATCAATAATTTTTATGATTTTTTTTATCTCTGAAAAACAAAAATTAATTTTGCTTCGTGCCAAAATGAAACAAGATATGAAAAAGTGCAAATTACCAAAATTGTTTCTCTAAAAATGTTATAGAGAAATTTATACACTTTTTTCAATCTTACATTACTTTCAACATTTTCGCGAAAATAGGCATAAAATCCTTTACGCTTTATTTTTTTCTCAGTAATACAATTTTGTGGTCTGGCGAAAAATAAAAAAGGACTTGATTTAACAGTTTTAATAATGTATCGGTGGAAGAAGAATGAAGTATGTACGGAAAAATGGGGAGTGTAGATTATTTAAATAATTGTTTATAATATTGGATGTTGATTTTGGCTTTAGGGTAAGAATAAATAATTCAATTAATTTTCAAACAATTATTTCCATCGAGGATCAATATAATCTTCCCACTGAGTATTATTTAAATAATACCGACTTCAAAGGAAACAATTGTATGTAAAAGTTGTTGAAACTACAAAATTGTATTCTTTTTCATTTTTTATAACACTTTAAAACTTTATTGTTGAAAAAAATCAATTTATATAAAATAAATTTCATATTTATGCGAAAATGTTAATTCCGTTAAATCTTCCGAAATGTTAAGAAAAACTCTAAAATCCGTGGATATAGTTTGAAATATTTTAAAATCCCGTAAAATTATGGAGAGTCCTTCGAATATGTTAAAAATCGTTAAAGGCTTTGAGATTCTTTATAATCTTCGCAAATCTTTTGAAATATTATGAAATCCCTTCAAATCTCTTGAAATCTTTGGAATCCCCAAAATCCAATAAAATCCCCTGACATCCTTAAAATCCGTGAAAATACTTTGATATCTCTTGAATTAAAATCTCGTGACTTCTTTTGAAATATTTCGAAAATTCATTAAAATCCCTCAAAATCACTAAACATCCATCAGAATACTCCAGTATTTCTTGAAATCCCGTAAAATCTTATTAAACTTCTCAGATTCCCTTAAAATCCATTGATAAATTGATATTTTCTCTGAGATTGTACTAGGTAATATATTCAAACTCTTAGAAAAATTATTCTTGGAAACAATTTTCTAAGAAATGTTCTTAAAAATCTTTTTATAAAATATCTTAGAAAACAAATTAGCTTTGGAAATCTCGTCAAATTTTTTAGCGAAATTTTCTTTGAAATAACTTCACGGTCAGTTACGAGGGTGAGTCGAAAATCTGCGAAAAACGGATCAAGTGATTTCTGGATAGCCCTTTGAGAAACAATAAACACAAACTTTTCGGAAATTTTAGGTATCCAAATTTCTTATAATTATTCGGCATACGTAGAAAAAAATTCTACTGAACTTACAGGATATTCAGTTAAAATAGGGAGAGCATAGCTTTTCTGTAAAGATTACCAAATTTTTTTGCAGATTTGACAGAATTTCGAGTAATTTTCTAAATTTACGGATATTTTCCCGTAACATTTACTGAACTCTTCTGTCAAGTTAATGTATTTCATCCGTAAACTGTAACAAAAAAGTCTCTAAAGTTTACAGAAAGCATCCGTACTTTTTAAAAGTTACTGAAAATTGTGTAAACTCTGCAGAAAATTTAGTAGGCTTGACAGAAAATCTATGCCGTCTTTATTTCAACTGATAACCCTCTAACTGTAACTGACTGATTTTTCTCTGGGCACATAAATTATATTTAATTTGTGGTGATTTATCCGTAGTTCTTGGTAGTTAATCACTTATTTATCGTAACTTATGGCTTACCAAAATTGATTTTTCCTACTAGCTAATAGGCAATCTTTTTTTAACTGAAAACAAACAATTATTATTATTGATTACATCATCCGGCATGATTTTTGTTCTTTGAAGAAATCTAGGAGATTCTTATACTATTCTATACTTTTTAAAAGCTCTTTAAATAATAATGACACGTGCTAGAATCTCCGATGGGAGCTGAATTGAAAGCTTGAACATTTTCCTTTGAAGCTATTATAATAAAAACTAAAGGGCCTTGCTATGAAGGAGCGCAAATAAAAAACGATTCCCAACGGTTTCATGGTAATGTTCATTAGTTTTTCGATGCAATAACTTTAGATGAATATGTTGAAGCTTTTATTTGAGCCCTGCCGAAGATTCTAGCACGTCTCATTATTTTTTAAGATCTTCTAAAAAGTATCAGAAACACAATTTTTTTCAACTTTTAACCCCGATTTACTCATAAAGTCGACGTGCTAGACGATTTTTGTCAACTGATTCGTAATCTAGGCGTAAAATCCTATAAAAATCGCCTAGAATTGTGAAATGGATAGAAAGTCTTTAAATATCGAACACCGTTGTTATAAAACATTTTTGATAATCAATATTATTATTCACCAATAGTAAAAAGCCTTACTGCACAAAATATTGTTTTTTTATTTTCAAAAAATTAGAAAAATCATGAATTAATTAATTTTTCATTCTTCAAATATGTGTTATGAATTTTTCTATAAACTGCAGTAAAATTAGGATGGCTTGCCAAAACTTACGTCTTCTACTTAACAGGATTAATGCTCAATCTTTAGACTGCAAATTGGTAATAATTCAATAATTCTTCATTAATAATAATTATTATTTATAACCCTAAATTGCATGAAAAGTGTCGATCGACAAATTGCTGTTTTATTAAATTGCACACGACAAGAGTCTCCATGTATACTGTATAGTGCGTTAGTCTATCCTTTTTCGTACACCTTAAATTAAACCCATTCTTTCGTCTTTGTATAATCGAAGTAATTTCACTTTGAATAATTTTAATATTGCGACCAGCCTGTACGTGTTATGTAGGATCGACTATAGTACATACCTACCATATTTTTTACTCTGAATAAATATATCCTTCTTTCTTTTCCTCATAATATATCCACGGAAAGCACAGACATTAAAGTTCAAATTTTATAGTCTTGAAGCAAGATATTATTTCTGAGTTGAAAATCTATTATCTTGATTGTTCATTGATGTTGTTAATAATCAGTAAGTTTAATCACATATAATTTTTCAGTCTTGAAGAATACAGATAATTAGGGGAAGGTATAGAGAATTTGAAATTTCAGTTCGTTAGTAATGCATACTTCTGATTTTTTACGTTTTTAGACAACTCTTCTGTGGCATAAAAATAATAATATGTAGTCTGGGAATGCCCATGTGTTTTTGTTTGTCATTCAGAAATACGACACTCTAAATCTGAAGGTAGGGGAGGCCTGGGCGAGATGAGCATAGTTATAATTTTCAGTGAAATATTTGAAATCTATAGTAGTTTTTAAAAACGTAAGTGTTTCTATACACATTCTATGAACCTTCATGTATCAATTTCATCAAAGACCTAGTGTTCCAAAAATAGTAATTGCGATGAAAATATGAAACTTATCATTTGTGCACATGTCTCATCTCGCCCCATGCTCTGGGGCGAGACGAAACACGTATTGGGGCCAGCTGAGACACCTAAACTATTCATTAGTGTTCATTATTCAAAGATTATATTTCCGTGTTCGAATTTTTCCTTCATAATATAACTTTCATAATTTCAAGTTGAATTAACATTTATTTGAAAATTCAAATTTATAACATATTTCCAAACAAAATTTTTAATAATTTATTAACTGTTTTCATATAATTCACACCTAAAAACCATAATTTTTCCCTGCATAAAAATGGGGATTTTTCTGAAAAATTTAATGAAATGATTTTAAATATAAATTTTAGAAGCCTTCTACAACTTGTCATTTTCAATGTAAATAAAAATTTCGTTTTGAATATGCTGAAAAACAATTAAGAAAATAAAATGTACAAACAAACCCAATTTCAGGTGCTCTGAACTATAGAATTTCTTTGAACAACAGCTTTTACAACAGCAGTCATGGAGTCTTCTAACCACAAATGTCAGTTTTCTTTTGTAAGTTTCCACTGTCGAAACTCTCCTTTAAATCTTTATCTATTTTCGAAAATTGTACTCTAAACGACTCAAATCTTGCGAACAAAAGCTTTTCTGCCAGCTCCATAAAGAGGTTATGACAAGCAAGACAAGAGCGTCTCAACTCGCCCCATGAACCCGGCTCGTTCCGCCCCAAATCACAATTATGATTAAAACATTAATATCACCTGTTTTTATTAATTTATAGTGTATAAATGCGTTATTACATTCAAGATCGATAAATAAACTTCACGACAAACCTTAGTTTACAAATATTATCTGTTATTTTCAATCATGTCTTTTCGTTCTATTACATCATAGAATAACACGATTCATGTGTTGAAATTTTAATCATTTTTATTTTTACCTCATCTACTTTATTTAATTTTTTTTTCTTCTTCCGATAAATTCAATATCATTATTCATGCCATTTCTGAAAAGAACAACAACAAAAAATCACATATTTTGAGGGAAAATTCAGTGTCTTATTTGACCCCGTATGCTCATCTCGCCCCGATCTCTCCTATCAATTTGATCTACAACAAAATGATCCAATAATGTAAGTCTTTTGTTTCTTTATATCGATACAGATTTTTGTATCAACTGAATATTGTTGCAGCAAAAACGATATCCTCATATTTACCGTGAATTTTTCAAAAATATAGTATACAAAATTATAAATGCGAAAGCCAATGAATAATTACGAATACTTATTCTAGTAGAGAAGGTGTGTTATAGTGCGGCACTGCAATTTCTAAGTACTACACCATTTCCAAATTTTATATTTGATATATTTTTACTTTCAGATTTAAAATATCCGCTAAATGAAGAAGTAACTTTCCACTGGTTGTCAGTGACCGAATTCTAGCTATTTGAATCAGTGAGATCTCACTGACAATCAGTGACTTTTTACTGATTCAGAATTAGAGAGTATTTAAATTACCGGATATATTTTTTCAATTTTTAATCCAGATTATTTTATCTACAAAGTTTTCTGCGATCAATTAAACGAAATTTTGTATCAATTGCTTTGTGAATTATAATCATTGTTGAAATTTGAAATAATGAATATTCCTGTAGAATAGAACTTATTCAGGTACATATAACTTTGTAATTATTGGCATTTTTTTCGTCACTTTTTTTCTCTAAAGTAGTATCGTTAGGTACACTGAGAATAATGTTTAGTTTCAATCTATAGAAAGAACACGATATTTTGGGTATCTCGACAAAACTTATATTGAATAAACTAAATTTAGTTGTGTTAAAATGTATTATTAAAATAACAAACATTTTTCAGACTGTTTATGATTCTTGAATAGAGTTTTAGGTGACTGGAAATGTATAAGAATACCTCTTATACGTTTTGAGAATAATCACAAAAAACTCTATACATCGAACATTCATAAATTGTCACTTGAATTACAATTATGTTTTTCTGTGGAAAACTTGTTGACCCAGCGAAACATTTTTCTATATAATTTTAACGTTTTTGTATGGTTAAATATTTCTCTTAAGGTATGAATCCCAATCAGTGTTGCCAGACGTACGGTAATTATCGTAATGTACGGTAATTTTGAGTGATGTACGACTTGCGATAATCGTACAACAAAGTACGATAAATATATGGAAATGTCGATCAACTACGATCTTTTATTCTTTCTTGATAAATGTAGTGGTATGGGGCTTGTACAAAATACATCGCACAACTCGCAAGCACGAATACGCAAATAATTAAATTAAAAATTTGATTTGGAAAACACGCGCACTTCAGCGATTATATATTAGTGGGTACGACTGTTCTGTGAGATATTCGTTGTTTAAGTACGATAATCAGTGCGGTAAATTTCTTTATCTACGTACAGTAATTGTACGGTAAATTTACAGAGCCTCGTATACGGTAATGGTGTTCAACCAATCTGGCAACACTGATCCCAATTTTTATCCATTGTATGTTAAATTTACAGTAACATTAATTTATCCCATTTTTATTGGAACCAAAAAATATTGCCCTCGTATGTAATAACGCTAAGAACATATTTTCCAACTTTTTTCGCTCCACCGCCTTCCCCAATTAGGAAATAACCCAGCAAGTCAAAGAATCACGTAAAAAACTGTGTCGAGTACCTTAAACCAGAAAAATGCCCTTAATGAAGTCTCACTGCAATTTCCCTTTTTTCCTCTCCCGTGATCCGATTAGGCAACATCAATCCCAGTCGACCACATCAGGGTCTTATAGTGGCTTGTACCTATTCAGTTATCCTATGTGTCAGTTGTTCAACAAATATATCTGTGAAATAAGTCCTACAAACCGCAAACATTCTCCTTCTAACCCAACTTAAAGTATCAACAGCGGTTGCAACAACAGCATCCCGTAATATAAAAGCCATCAGCGCGGCAGACACATTTAAGGGTGTATGATGGCGGGGAAGGAGGGCTACCATATAGCATACAGTCCAACAGAGAAGCACATAGTCCAAGAGCGAGAGATAAGTTTAGGGTGGTAAGGAGGAGTCGTACAATATTCGCCGTAATTAAGTCCCTCCGCTTCTTCGGGTACCCGCAGTGGAGAAGGTTAGGATGCCAGCGAGCAAGCGAGCGGAAAAAAAGGCGATCGCAATAAATAATACAGAGGGGGAAAAGAGGCGATCGCCTGCAACATTCTACTCAAATGTTAAATAGGTATCAATTTGCCCTGAGCCAATAAGAAAGCAGCAGGGCGTGCCGGGTAGGGATGGGATTGGCCGCGTGGCCGCGGATAGGCGATGCCCCATAGGCGCCTAAGGATATATTCAGCATTTGTGCGCGCGCCCCTCTCTGTTCAGGTGGTGGGGCTAAACCACTTGGTTCTCCTCTCCCGGTCTGGTCTCGCCGTCTACGTCCTGAGACCGGTCTGATTCACTCCACCACGACCAAGCAGCGACTTCGGGCCGGCGAGTCACGATTCTGACCGTGATTTTGTCACGTGACCGCGTGTCGATTCGCGATTTCCGTATTTCAAGAGTAAAGAGCGCGAAAGTGAACTTGTTGGATGTGCCGATAAGAGTGACCCTTCTATTTTTAAAATATGGTGACAAGAGATAAGGAATAGATTCTACTTGTGCGAGAGTGCTTGATCGCTTAGCATTGTGTGCGTGGATAACGGATCAACGACCAGGAGTTCCGGATTCTGCGTCCCCCAGGAATAAGTTTTCAAGGATACCACGAATTATCGTTACTCGAAGGATACCGCGAAGCCGATCACTTTCCCATTCCGTCCAAGGGCAATAAATCTGAGAGGCATCTTTGAAGCTCAACAGCGCATGAAATAATCAGACAACGTCGGATGAATACAGTCACGGATGATCTCAGACAGATGTATCCTCTTTTCTAGATTTGCAGCCTGTAATCATTAATTTTTAATCCATCAAACGCCCTTAGGATAATAGGACTCTTCACTTAGAGCAAGTCCCACAAGATCGTCAAATCTCAGTTTGAAGTACCTTTCTATGAAAGAGTTCTTGGCTCTAACCTATCATCTTAACCTTTCCTAGAAATACTGTATACTGATTATCCAGCACGGCTGCGTAAGATGTAGCAAGAAAACTCTAACGGACCCTGCAAAATGATAGCTTCCTAAGTTCACAAGAGCGTGAATCGTAAAAGTTAGATCCGATCAAAAGCAATCATGTCGGATCACGCGGAGAGCGATATGGACGCCACGGAGGAGATAAATGTCGATTCCGATTCCCGAAGTTGTAGTCCCCGGAACTACATGCACCATGATTCTAACAGGAATCATGATGCGCCGTCCGAGTGTTCGAATTCCCCACCTCCGAATCAGACGAATACAAAGACTCTGCAAAATGACTCACCGAGAAGCCATCCCTTTAGCATAAGTCGACTTCTGGGTGACAACAGGAGTAAAAATGCAAAGAGTCCGTCGTCAGAGGAGCTAGACAGTGATAAGGATAGAAGGTCATCCTGGGCTTGGGAGGAGAGCAATAACCGAACCTCGGCCTTGGAGGATGGAAGGCGGTCCTGGGAGCCGGAAGCTGAAGAGAAGACTTCTGAGAAGGATGATGATGATGACACTGGCAGCACGCCCGAGATACCTACGAGTCACTCCCTTCACTCGAACGACTTGTTAGCCCCTTTTAGACTCTTTCCTGGTGGTTCAGGACTTATTTACACCGGGGGAGGGGTCATTAGGGTACCGGCACATAGACCTCCAGGTTCGAATGGTGCACCGACCGCGGGGATGCCTAATCAGGCATTGATACCTCATTGGAACCTCCAGGCTCTTCAACATAGTCAACAGCAGGCTGCAGCCGCTGGTCTCAGAGCTAGTTTCTTTGCTAATCTGGCCCCTCATCCTCTGCAAGGTCATCCACACCTAAAGGATCGATTAGCAGGTTAGTTACTTTTCTTTTAAATCAAAACTGTTCTTCGCGAAAAAAAAAATCTTGCTCTCATTTGAGCAAAACTTTTCTGTTGAACCTGCTTTCTTGTGCATGGTTAGGAGATATGAAATCCAAAAAACTAAGCGGAATTTAGGAGATCTGATTAATCGGGAGTGTGGTATTGGCATACTATAGCGACTAGTCTTGGTACCCAAGATTGCTTTCCGTGTTTACACTCAGATAAGTGTCCTCTTGTGTCAAAAATATATTCACGTGGTTAAAAACGAAACAGGCAAGGAACACGATGCTTTTGATGCAAAACAACTTTTTCTCGAATTCTTTCCAAATCTTCGTAGACTTTCTTAGAGAAGAGTCTCTCACTGCATTCGCTGGATGATTTTCGGCTGACAAATAGTGGATTACAATGACCAATTAGCAATTGTATTCGAAACCATTTTGCCAATATTTTATTCGTTCCAGCTTAGAAGGCCCTATTGGGTTTTCGATTCTGAAAATTTTCCAATTGATCGGAAGATGCATGAATGAAGATATTGATGGTCAGAGAAAAATGTTTGAATTCAGCTAATTTTTACTGAAAATTATACTTATTTCAGAACATATTAAGTTTTGGTGTAGTTTTCACTATAGAAAAAATGGAATGGAGTACCGTAGAATTTTTCAGTAGGTCCTCACGCCGTGGACGAGAATTTTAAGGAATTTCAGTATAGTCAACATAAAGATCTTAGATATGTGTTAGGGATATTACATTGTCCTATAAATTACTACTGTGTGAACTATTAGAAATTTCTATTCCAATGTTTTACTATAAATTTAATGGAAGTAATATGCATATAGACGTACAGTAAATTCACTATTTAACATTATTTAGTAGATTTACTACACATTTTGAGTCATCTGATTCATGAAAAAGGTAGTTTTTTTCTAAATGTGCTTAATCTTTCAAATTGATTTGAAATCAAAATATCACTTTGCACAACGTTTGCTATATATAATACATCAGTCAGGATTATTTATGATAGATATGTGTAACCTTTCCCGAAAAAGCAAGCTAAAGGTGAAAATCCCTGGTACAAAATATAACTTCATGGTCAGGCTTTTAATTCTTTCATTCACTTGGCAATTATGGTACTAATAATAAATTCACTTGAAACTATCAGTAAAGAGAATGATTGATCATAGGTACTCGAATTCGAAAAATTATTAAAACAGATTTTACTCCGCATGTCTTATTATATAAGTTTACTATTCGAACAATGAAAAAAAATTTTCTCTACTTTTTTACCTGAGATTCAATGGGATTTAAATTATCAGTAATTAGGCCCCTAAGTTGTTGAAACTAATGTCAACCGATAATAAGGTCCCTCCTTCGTCGTTCATCCTAGTTGACAAAAAATCCATGCAAAATGCACCTGCGCGATGATAACCCACATTGTAGAACTCTGGAGGAGTCTTATTCCTACTCCCATTTTTGTTCTCTAATAGTACCGTGCATCGAGAACTGGTGCAGGTGCATCATTTGATTGCGTGTAGCTTCTCCTCTAAATGATATCTCACCTTTATTATGAAACCACAAATTCAAAGAATAATTATTTATAAAAATCTCTATTGCAATTCAAATATTTTCGTTAATAGAAGCCATTATAAATATAAGATAAAGTGAATCTTAATTTAAGAATTAGACTTTAGTTACTGATTCCTATTTAACCCGTGGTAGGCAAACTGGTGCGAATTCGCACCAAAGAAAATTTCCATTTTGTAGAATTCAAAGGGAAATGAATTCAAATTTTTTATGGAAAGGCATATTCACTTTTCAAATTATCCATAATTGTCATGGTGATAACGAACTTTGAAAAACGGAAAATCCTGAGTCGCACCAGTGTACCTATATAGAGAGTGCGTCAAAAGAGTGTGCCTGTCACGGGTTAAATAACATGAAGTGGATCAATATTCATATGTCAAAAAATTACATTATCCCAAATTGCCTGAACATACGATCCTGCTTAAGTGATAATTTTGCGGAAATAACACACGAAACGATAAAGCGAGGGTAGTCGACGATTGGCGGGTTTCGTAATTGGTATCGACTCGAAGTTCCTTAGATTAGGAAGCTTATACGTCATATCTTGCTCATGTTGATACAGGTAAATCAATTAAGCAGGGCTTGTGAATTATTTAGTTACTCGCTCGTCACAATCGGTGAGAGGGAAATTGGAACGCGAGAAATTATGGTATTTCGAAATAATGTGATTTCACATTTCAACATGCTTCGCTTTCAATCAATTTTACAGCAGCCACTGTAAAATTATTCAATGGATATATACGTTACTGCAATCAGCACTTGTCCATAAAATATTCTCTTAGCAGCTTAAAATGCGTAATTACAATCTACTTTTTTCGACTCCTCGTTTATACCTTTTCCTGAATGGATCCTAGATTTATCATTAATTTATCATGTTAGCAATAACCTCAGAATATTGTTTCTTATTAGTTAACCCGCATAATAATAGGTTTCCCGAGCCTCTAGTTTTCTTCGAAAAACAATTTCATACTTCAAGTATGAATGTTTACTTTACGACACCTTTCGCCAGTTTGCAAAGTTCTTTTAAATAACTCAGCGCATTATTATTATGGCAAAGCAAATTACACATAACGGTAAATGCGCGACGAGGGGTCAAAATTGAGAAGCAGTTGAAAATGCGATCCAGTAGCTTGTGGGCAACTTTCTTTATTTCAAAGAAACCTTAAAACGTAGGTACGTGCAAAATGCATAATTAGCTTCTACTTATAGGTGAATTCTCGGTGTCGAGTTTTTTTTCAAGCCGGTAAAGTAACCCGCAATTATTGCTTGTGGCGTGAGTAAAACTTTTCTTCGTAACGGCGTATAACGATATTCGTACTTGATAATTTTTCCCAGGAGTAATGTTACAGCAAAATAATAGAATAGCAAAAAAAAGACTCAGAACTATTGACACGCCAACTCGAGGTATAGGACAAAATGTATAATACTATTGGCTTAAATCGTACGTGTTCCTATGCATATACATATACATATGCATATACATATACATATATACATATACATATATATTGCTCACAGTACCAACCCATTAAGAGCCCAGGGCTTTGAAACGATGGAAAGGGGAAGTACCGCTTCGTTTCAGCGGATTCGTGTTATTTTCTGTCATTTGCCGGCGACCAGCACTGAACATATATCGACTATGTTAAATTGGCAGTATTTGATGTAAGAAAGCGGCTCCTTTCAAACCAGGAAATTATAACAACACAAGTGTGACAAGTACTCATTTTAACCTGAAACCTCTCAAATTGTGTGAACCTCCTTCACTTTACTTTTTAAACCATCAACATTCAACTCCATCCACTTCATCTTCTCGCTTCTTCTCTTCATATTGCCTTATAAAAAGACGTTTTATCCTTTCACGAATTTACTTATCGTAATCAAGAATCATTCGAGGTTCAGTCTGGAACGAAAAATAATTGTTTGAGGTTTAAGAACGTAAATTGTTCGTTTAGATGCACCATAGAATGTCTATTTCTAAGAGTGATCTTTTGGACACATTGAATTGTTTAACGCTTCTCCTCTAATCACCAAAGTTAAGCAGCACTTGGCTTGATCATACTCGGATGAGGACCATCGACTCTCGAACTAATACTAATTTGAATGCTAATATATTTTCAACTATAAATGGAATAGTCAAGTTTTCAGTTTAAAAAAAAATTAATTTTCAACCTAAAAAAAACAAATTTCCAACAAAATAGGTCCATTTTCGAACAAAGAGGTGATTTTTCTTCAAAAAAAAGTTTTTCAGTCGAGAAAATAAAACTTTAACCAAATTGTTGAATTTTCAAGGCAAGAAGACAAATTTTCTACAAAGCAGTTGAATGCTGAACCCCAAAATATTAATTTAAACGAAAAATATAATAGTTGATATTTCAACCAAAGAGATTTTTATTTGAAATCAAAAGCAGTTGAATCCTTAAACAGAACATATTTATTTTCAATGCAACAGTTGCATTTTCAAATAAAATGGACAAGATTTCCTTCAAAATTTGTTGAATTTTCAACTTTCTTTTCTACTCTACTATTCTCTTTGCATGATTATTCTACGTATTAAGACCCTAGATTCAAGTACCTACTCGTTAAATTTTGGTTTCTCAGAAGGCTACTGAAATGATGAATCTCTAACAACAACATTCATTTTTAAAAAAGTAGTTTAACTTTTAGCCAAGTAGTAGGATCTTTAAGCAAGAAGATAAATTCTCAACGAAAAATGTAATACTTGATATTTAAACCAAGAAATATTTTCGTTTTTAATAAAAACTATTTTAATTCATCCAAAAAAGATAAATTTTCCACAAAATAGTTCAATCCTCGACCAAAATAGATTAATTTTAAATCAAACAGTTGCAATTTTAACCAAAAAGGATGAATTTTCAACCAAGAAGATTAATTTTGAACCAAAAAAATGAATTTCGAATAGAATACATAAATTTCTTATAAAATTGTCTATAGAAAAGATCAATTTTCAAATCAAAATATCTCCAATGAAAAAGAAATTTTCAGCAAAATGGTTAAATTTTCCACTAAAATTATTAATCATAAAAAATGGATTTTAAATGGAAATGTTCAAAATTTCAACTAAATTGTTGAATAATCAACCAAAAAGATGAATTTTCTACAACACAGTAGAACTTCCCACCCGAAATTATGAATTTTTCAACAAGGAAGTTAATTTTCAACCAAAGAGATGAATTTTCTACCAAACTGTTAAATTTTCCAGCAATAAATAATTAAATTGTTGACCCAATAGGGTGAATTTTTAACAAAGAATATGAAGTAGACTTTTTAACAAAAAAAATTAATGAACTAACTGTAAACCGAAAAAGGTTGGATTTTCATATTTAGTTTTATTAACTCAGTTCGGATTCAAGTGGAGAAACGAGAAAAAGTGGAAAATGAGGGAGTAGGGGAAAGACTGTGAAGCCTGCGATAAATAAGTAGAAATTTTTATCCTTTGTAGACTAAAGAAAAATAGTTTAAATAAACTCTGCAGTTCATTCAGAATATTATGAAAATATACTACACTCATACCCCAATTCTTTGTTCTCCGATGTTGTGCCGCCTTCACGCTTGACTCAGCTTCTGTCTTCTCCTGAGTGTCCCTTGCCAGCCTTACGCTTGGATAGTCAGTGCTTTATTATAAGTTGTTTACATCGCGCTTTTCTGGTCGCTGCTGTGCCATACTGTGCCCAGTTGAGGGACTCCTGTTTGCTCTATTCTCCCAATCCTATTCTGTGCCGACCAGACCCGAAGCCGGCATAGAATTGAGGTATGAGTGTAGGTTAGAAAACTGAAAATTATGTTTAGAAAATAAAGTTCACTTTCCTCTGCACACTTTGGATTTCAGACCGAGAAAACCGTTAAAAAACAAAAGAAAAAAAATTTCTTAGTCTGATAATTTGAGATAATACACTCAAGGAATTGATATCTTTGTAACTAAGAACCTAGTTTCTTTGAATTTCATTTGTTCATCCAAAAAAATATTTCTTTAGTTCAATGATTTTAAGGCTTTAAATTAAATGACATTCTATTTGAAGTAAGTAATTCGTCAATACATGAATCAAATATTCTGGCTCCTTTAAATCAAAAAAATATTGGAATAACTATAAAAGCGATATTAATTAAGTAGAGAAGATATTTCTCTCATATAAGGAGGTCTGTATTATTATTCCAATAGAACATGTCAATAGCCAAGAGAAGTAATTTTTTCACTCAATTATCAATTTATTTATTCAGAAGATGTATTTCTTTACATCAATAAAATGAAGTGATTGATGGCAACTAAACCTTTTTTAAAATGAAGAAATATATTTTCGAAATAACTTCATACACGATTCTTTTGAAAAAATATTTTTGTAACATTAATCACTTGTACCGAGTAGATCAGGACAAATGCCGCAAGGTGCACATAGCTGAAGGTCTCACAATACAAATTGGTTCTCAATTCTGTAATTTATCAACAAATTTTCACTACAGTTATATTCTGAAAAGATTTGGTGCTTGGTGGTGAAGGGTCTTCCTAAGCCCTGGGCGTGCTTGGGCATTATTTTAATCGTTGAAAATTAAAATAACTATATTATTTGTAAATTATAATAATTGAAATCGCTCTGAATAATTATTCTCTAAAATTGAACTTTTAATTTTGCTACTTCAACTACCTCATTTTTTAAACAATAGAGGCATTTTTGTGTTCAGTAAATTGTTCTTTGAATCAATTGATCCATTAATATTTTATCATTTCTGTTACGTGTTTATTCTGAACATCACGTCGCATCTTAGAACCACACAAAATATTTTTATACGTTAAAAAGCTATTGTTTGTTACAAAGAAGTATTTAGTTTACCTTGAAGTACGCTTATTTGATCCAACGAATCATATATTTCTTTCAACAAAATTTTTACTTATTTATTTTGAGTTATGTTTATTTTATTAAACTTGCGCCATACTTCTTTACATTATGAAACTCACCAATCATATGAAAAACTTATTTCTTACAGTCAATAAAATATCTATTTCGCTCAAAAAATATTTCACTGTGTTGAATAAACATTTGCTTGCCTTAAGCATTGTCTTCCTTCGCTCCAAACAAAACATTTCTTTAAACTGAAGATATATTTCTTCGGCCACATTCTACTCGATCATTCCTTTGCAACAAAGAAATTTTCCTTGATTGAAATAAATTTTTTTTCAGTGTTGTGAATGAGTTCTAGCTGCAGCATTCAGTAGAAATTACACAAAATACCAAGAAAAAAAAATTGAGTCGTTTGAGGTTGAACTGCCTGGAATATACTCTTTAAGGTGTCCCGAATAAAAGTTCTCATGTGCACTGGGTCCCAAAAGTCCTTATAGGTTTTTTAAGTGCCTGTAACTCGAAAACCAAGGACTTTCGGGACCTAGTGCACACAAGAACTTTCATTCGGAACACCTTAAGCTTAAGCTTAAAGAATACATTTCAGGCGGTTTAACCTCAAACGACTGAATGCGTTTTTTTCTTGGTATTTTGTGCGGATTTCTTTTAAATATGCTTTTCTTCTTAATTCTAATATCTGATAGAAATATGTATCAGAACATTGACTGCATCCTTGAAAATAGAGTATGTGAGAAAACATTGTAGTTTCTTTCCCGCGGTGGCAACAGCTTTTGTATAATTGAGATTCTGGTAACTGTGATGGTCTAACTCTAACATTGGAAGGTAGTTTTAACAATTTAGCGATTGGTCTTCCCAATCCGAGGTCTGTCGGTTGGCACGAAGCACAACTTCTATACATATGAGAGAAGACGAGTTGGAGGACGTATAGTTAGAAGAGCATTTCATACGAAGCATAGGGTTAGTTGCAGCGGATTCTGTTTCAGGTTTTGGTCACGCGATGCCTTTTTTCTCTGTTCCCGGTACCCGGTTATCTTTTGCCCCAGGCATCCAGTTCTGCTCGAACCAACTCTCTATCTTCCTCTGATTCTTTTACTCTCTTTCGAATGTTCAGATCCCAATGCTACTCCACTGCTAATCCCATTCAATCTATAGATACCAGGCATATACCCATATTATATATACCTACTCGTGCTACAAAAGTGTTTACATGTGCATTCCAATTAGCCAAGTAAATGAACTTGATCTTTGTTAAGCTTCGCCTTTCATTCTGTATCTATACATTTTTATTTAACGATCAATTACATTTCTATGCTAATGCATATTTAATTGTATTTTAAATTTCCATCATTCAAGCAGAAAATCATAGGTTACTTTGATCTTGAAGTTAGATCAAAGTGATTTGCTGGAGAGTCATACGCACTTGATTAAAATGATCCAGATGTACACTGTTAGAGAAATCTGTACTAGATTTAGTATGCATGTAATGGAAGCAAGAATACACAACATGAAATTGAATTTGGTATACCAGCGTACAGTAAATTAAGTATATTCATACTGAATTTTGAATACACGCATATGAAATGTAGTATACGCGTGTACTAAATTCAGTATAAATATACTAAATTTACTGTACGCTGGTATACTAAATTTAATTTCATGTTGTGCATTCTTGCTTCCATTACATGCATACTAAATTGAGTACAGATTTTTCAAACAGTGTAGCACATCTAAAAAAACTCTATTAAAAATGTTTAGGATTCTATAACACTCACAGAAAATGCTAAGTGTAAACTTTACCCGGATTTCGGGGTAAAGAGTATCTGCAACAAAAATTACCCCATGCGAGTAAACTTTCCCTGACGTCTCGGTATTTTTCCAGTTTTACCCACGCTTGTAGGGAATTTTTGACAGTTCTAACAATTCGGCAAGTCAGCCTTCATGAAGCCACACTTATCCGATTTGCCTCTTACACCAACCATCAGTTAACTTCACTTCAGCGATTCAAAGCTAGTGGCTTCCAATTTTCAAGACGGTCGTGACAACTTTTATGAGAGCAAAAGACAGTTTCTACCCATCGAGGTTAATATTTGTGTTTTACCAATACGAACAGGTAAAAATACGAAGTTACCTGCAACCCTATTTACCCTAAGTTTTCTCTGTGCTTTTACTATACGCGTGTAAGGCAAAATCGCAACAGAATCAGCTTCGCTTACCATACAAGTAATTCAATTCCATTTTGTAATACTGGTATTGTAATTTTGCCTTGAACTAACATAAGCCCGTCTGGTCGCTGAGTGATGCTCTATTTAAGTAAGATGATAATTGTGCCTTACTACTATCCGTCCAAAAAATTTAGGCACCGCGATTTTGGTACAGATTTTCCTGAAAATCTCAGCGGAAAAAAAGTCTAAAAATATGGGACCACATGCATGTTGTAGCTGAAGGTTTTGCCAATCCAGATACGTAGTTTCAAATTTTTGAGATGAATAGCAATTATTTCTGGGCGAGTAAAAGATGAAAAAGCGTAATTATCCCATCATCATTTCAGAATACTGAACTTTGAATGGCTGCATGTCAGTGAAAAAAAAATATGAAAAATCTGCAAAAAATATATGTGTTTCGTTGATCCTTTCTGTGCTCAATGGTGATATTTAGAGTCGGAAATATTCATTTGTTAATAAGTGATTGTCAAAAGAGTGGACAGGTGTCATCTCCGGAACTAAGAAACGTACAGAGATGATTCTTGAAGGAAATTACCCATTTTTAGCTTCTGGCAATGTTTTGCGTATTATCAATGAGCAAAAAGTTGCACTCAAATGTTTAAAAAATTATTTTCTTCGTTGAAGAATACAAAAGGCTTAACGATAATCGAGGCTACCGCACTCTCAGCATGGGACTTGTGCTAATGCTACATGTGCACCACGACCCTGAGCCCGGATGCAAAAAAAAAAGGATACCCATAACTGTCAATATCTAAATAAATAACAGGCAGGCAATATTTTACCAAAAGTATCGGATATTTTAACAGCGATTGTAATATGAAATATTTCAATTTTTAATTTGTTCATAGTTTCGTAACTAATATTCAGTGATCAAAATAAATCCGAATTTGAAAGAATCGCAAATTATTTTTTACCCATCCACATTGTTCATCAAAATCATTAATGATCATTAATCATTAATCATTAATCATTAATGTTCATTAATTTGAGTAAAAAATTGGTCCCTTTGTATAAAAATTAAACTTTTTTTTAAGCTACTCCTACAGAAATGACATGAACATTAATGATTTTGATGAACAATGTGGACGGGTAAAAAATAATTTGCGATTCTTTCAAATTCGGATTTATTTTGATCACTGAATATTAGTTACGAAACTATTAACAAATTAAAAATTAAAATATTTTATATTACAATCGCTGTTAAAATATCCGATACTTTTGGTGAAATATTGCCTGCCTGTTATTTATTTAGAGATATTGACAGTTATCGGTACCCTTTTTTTTTTGCATCTGGGCTCAGGGTCGTGGTGCACATGTAGCAGTAGCACAAGTCCCATGCTGAGAATGCGGTAGCCTCGATTATCGTTAAGCCTTTTGTATTCTTCAACGAAGAAAATAATTTTTTAAAAATTCAAGTGCAACTTTTTGCTCATTGATAATACGCAAAACATTGCCAGAAGCTAAAAATGGGTAATTTCCTTCAAGAATCATCTCTGTACGTTTCTTAGTTCCGGAGATGACACCTCTCCACTTTTTTGACAATCCCTTATTAACAAATGAATATTTCCGACTCTAAATATCACCATTAAGCACAGAAAGGATCAACAAAACACATATATTTTTTGCAGATTTTTCATATTTTTTTTCACTGACTTGCAGCCATTCAAAGTTAAGTATTCTAAAATGATGATGGGATAATTACGCTTTTTCATCTTTCACTCGCCCAGAATTAATTGCTATTCATCTCAAAATTTTGAAACTACGTATCTGGATTGGCAAAACCTTCAGCTACAACATGCATGTGGTCCCATATTTTCAGATTTTTTTATGGCTGAGATTTTCAGGAAAATCTGTACCAAAATCGCGGTGCCTAAACTTTTTGGACGGATAGTAGTCCAATGCGTAACGTGCTCGTCTTAGAACTTGTTGACGGTTCGGGTTCGATTCTCCGCTCCTGCGAATTTCGATTTCTTTTTTAAATTTTCTTTCGTAACATTCTATTACACGCGTCGCAATACTAAAGTATATGTATTGCAATATTGCAATTCAGAATTTGAAAACTACAGTAGCATGTATTGGAACGTAACCTTACGTCTCGGAAATAAACCTTCAATATACCTACATTTGACGAAAAGTTCCAACAGAATTTTTTTAGTGTAGTTACAGTTACAAGTAAACAGCAGACCTCGAACTCAATCGGATTTTAAATGATGTTAGGGATTTTAAAGGATTTTATAGGTTTTGAAAGCTTTTAGTGCATTCTAAAAGATTCCAAGAGATTTTAGTGAAGTTTAAAGATTTGAAGAAATTTAATCTGATTCCAGGGGATTTCAAAGTTTTCAACATTTTTGAAGAAACTTTAAGAGACATTATGAATTTCAAGATAATTTCCGGAATTTCAAAGTATTTGAAAGAATTTTTAGGGATTTCGCCGGGACTAAAGTTCTTCCAGAACTTTAAAGATTTAAAAAATGTAATGGATTTTAGAGGATTTGAAAAATTTAAAGGTATTCCAGAATATTCCAAGAATTAAAAAAAATTTCAAGGGATTTTAGGGGACTTCTAGAAATTTAAAGGACTTCTAGGGATTTCAAAAGATATTAAAGGTTTCAAGATGTTGTATGGGATTTCAAAATATTTCTGTGGATTTCAGAATATTTGAAGGATTTGTAACATTTCAAAGGATTTTAAAGAATATAGTATATTTTAAAAGATTTTCAACTAAATTCAATGGGTTTCAATAGATTGCAGTAGATTTCAGAAGATTTAAAAGATTTCAAGAAATTTTAAAGCTTTAAGGGTATTTTGAAACATTTCAAGGGATTTCAAGATGTTTCGTGGAATTTTACAGGTTTTTTGTTACTAGAAATTTCACAAGATGTAAGAAATTTTGTAAACTTCAGAAAATATAAAAGAGTTTAGGGTATTGAAAAAATGTACAATGAATTTAACGAGATTTCATAATTATTACGGATTTTCAAAGAATTACGTAGGATTCCAGAAAATTTCAAAGGATTTTAAATAGATATCTAGGATATCAATGTTATGTATTTAAAAGATTTTGAGGGATTCCAATGGATTTTAAAGCTTTTTAGGTATTTTAAGAAATTTGAAAGGATTTTATACGATTTTAGGGAAAATGTATGTTGTGTTCCAGATTTCAAAAATAGTTATCGCCTGGATTTAAGATTTTTTGAAGTGCCTGACACTATTATTTTGGTACTTTTTTTTCAACTTTATGTTACTATTGTCACCATTTTAAATTGCCTAAATGTGTCTGAGGCTTGAAACATTGAATGTGACACATTGACGAATTCAAACTTCCACTTTTGCGTATTAATTTCGTATTTCCATATGTTAGCTCGTCATAAAATATATGTTACAAATGTTAGATATTGTCCCGATTAAGGTTTGAGATCTTTGCATCTGACGAGAAAACTCTTTTGGAAAACCTCTTGCCTAAGGTCTTTGGTAAGATGAAAAAATGGAATGTGGGTTTCTAGGATCGTGAAGTTATACTTGTATATTTTTCTGATTCCTGACATTGGATTATTTTGATAAAAATTGGATGATAAAAATGAGCTGCAGCACTTAGAATACCTCAGGATTCACTGTGGCTATAGTTAAAATCATCCGAATTTTAATGTACCAATTTAATTATTTATGTCCATGCAAACTGTTATTAGTGCGTCTTATATTTGAAACGAATTTCTGGCCTGGTCATAAATCAGGAATGGAAAAGTTTCTCTGTAGTTTTCAGGGGCCCGTGAGTTCTAATTGCACCACTGCTGTGCTATTAGAGTAATCGCATGGCCTTTCAGAAGCCTGTTGGCGTTTGGTGGAAGTGAGCACTTGTTTAAACTGTGCGGTATTAATTTCCGGTGCTATTTTCCGTCCTTCCTTTCGATTTAAGAGTCGTATAGTCGAAACCATTTCAATCGCCATGAAATTTGAAGAATGAAAATAACATTAAAACATTAAAAGATGCTTCAATTAAGAAAGAAGTAACATGATTTGAGTACTCGCATATCTCTCCATTAACTTTGCATTTGCAGAAAAGATTTGTATGTAAGATAAACCATAGGAAACATGAATAAAATGCAGTATGAGCTGAATGTATAATTGAATTGTCTTGTATAAGCGAAGACAAATGCAAATTATTAATTTCAACCTGAAGAATTAAAGTACTTGATACTTTCCAGGAACTTATAACGAGCAAATATTCGAATAATTAAATTCGATATGAATTTTGTTTGGTAGTGAATATTCTAATCGGATTCCGATGAGTCAATTTGAGTGGACGTGAGGAACTCGTGTGATGAAGAAATCAGATACGGCAGTAATGACAACGAAAGCCTCTTCTAACACTTTAAGTAGAGTCATTTCATATGTGGTCAAACAAGTCGGTAACCGTTGTCACTAACACGTCTTAACAGGTTAGCAACACAACTTCTAGACTATTAATTGTTCAACTGACTTACACTACGGTTCTCGAGTTTCAGATCACTTTCTCGCAATTTAGAAATCATGCTAAATGCATAATAATGGCAAATTCATGCGTGCAGTGATTTTATATTTATTTCGAGTGTTCTTGCTCTGAATTATGTATATGCGGCAATTTAATGTTATTTTGCGTGCTTCGCCAGCTGAAAAAAAGAATGTATGGAAAGATAGCATATGGTGGTCAATTAATTCAGATCATTCAGTTAATTGGAGATACTAGCATATTTGCAAATTACTATGCCTCACTCATGTTTGTCTTTGTGTAATAATTGTCATTATATGTAGTACTTTCTTTTATTTCTATGAGAAACGCATTTTGAAAGTCCTTAAATTGCAGAAAGTTGAGTCATGCGCTAAGCTTCAGGATATTATTCGATCTATTTCAAATTTGAAAGACTTTTTCCCTTAAAGTCCGGGTAGCCCATAAGAACCAAAATTTTTATTCCGTTCGGAATAATGGCTCATTTCGTAAAGCTGTGAAAAAAGTAAATACGTAGTTTTTTTTTGTTTTGTTTTTCGATCAGACGTTTATGGTTCCCGCCCACCCCCTGAATTTTTCCACTAAATATACCTGGGAAAATACTCATCTTTACGAACACGAGACTGGAAGGCGTAAATTTCAATAAAACAAGTACAAATTACATGGACTTCTGAAAATTACTTCTCTGAATGTGACGTATTCATTGATTTTTTATTTTGAACCTCTTCCAGCATGCCCCAAGAACCACCATCTAAACAAGGATGTGGTATTTTGCGATATGTTTGTCGTAAATATTACATTTCTGTATTTTTTGTATCACAGATCATTCTTAATGGTCAAGTTAAAAAGTTTCAAGTATTTTTTGTTAAGTGTTAATTGTTTCTAAAACTATTTTTTCACGTTTTATCGCAAATTATTGGTATCGTCCTAACGATATGAACTCATTAGGCAATATGAAAAATGATAATGGTCGATTCGATTTGTTGTTAATTGTTTGAACAAGTTTTCATTGTTTTGATGTACCTTTTGAGTATGATAAGGCAGAATAATATAGGTTTTTGCAAATTTGTCAGCAAACTCGACAGAATTCTGGTATGTTTGGTACTGTTACCACTTATTCATAATTCTTTATATAATTTTTATTTTTAAACATGGTTTAAACATTTATTTGCAACAAAATATCGGAAATTGGTACCTGTAAATAATGAACTAATCAATTTAAATCGAAGATCAATATGATCGAGTCACTTCATTTTTAATTGTTTGAATAATTTTTTATTATTGAAACGTAACTTTAGACTAAAATTATGTTGAAAATTGCAGTTCTTGCAAATCTTTCAACATATTTCATTAGCTCCTTTTATGTTGACTATGAGAGAAGCTAATGCAATTTGTTGAAAAATGTGCATAGAGCTACATGTTCCTGCCTTATTCAAATCAAAAGTTCACAGAAAAAACGAAATGTAATCTTTACAGCGATTCCAGAGTAATCTTTATCTGCAACAAAAATTAACTTTACGTGGTAAACTTAAGCAACCACATGGGAAATGGTTACCATGTAAACTCTATTGAATCTTGTTTTGTTTCGATGCGAAAAAATTTAACTTTATCTACTTGAAAACTAAACGCAATAAATATTCACTTCTGTTTTTTCTGTGTTACATTTGAATAATAAAAAGTTGTTTGAACAATCAACAGCAAGTGGAATTGGTCGTTATGATTTTTGTTATTGTTCAAACTGCTATTAATTAATAAAAATACATGAAACTTTTTAATTTGACCATTAAAAATGATCTGTGATAAAAAAAAATACAGAAAAGTAATATATACGAGCAATATACGGCAAAATACTTGATCTTCGTTTAAAGGGTCGTTTTTGGGGCACGCTGGAAAGGTTTGGGCGGTCCAAATAAAAAGTCAATGCGACGTCACTTTCGAGGAAGTAATTTTAAGAAGTTCATGTAATTCGCACTCGTTTTATTGAAATAAACGTCTTCCAATCTTATATTAGTAAAAATGGGTGTTTCCCCCATGTATTTTCAGTGGGAAAATTAAGGGGGTGGGCAAAACACCTAAACGTTATCTGATCGAGAAACAAAGAAATACGGACTTACTTTTTTCGGAAAGCTCACAAAATGAGCCATTATCTCGAACGAGATTTGAACTTTGGTTTTATTCATGGACCATGCGGACTTAAAAAAAAAGAAAAAAAGTATTTCAAAGTTGGCATTCTAACAAATTTGAGTCTTTTCAAATAGAATAATAATTCTGAATTTCGTTTCCATTTCGAAAACAAGAGTAAGCAAAATCTAAACAAATCTTGCGTAAATTCCAAAAATTCAGAAGGATATCAACTTGGCACGACTTTTGAATATATTTTTTTTATTTGATAAAATCTCTATTGGCATGGTTGCTAGCGAGTCCCAGTAACGTATAGATTTTTGAGAAAGGTTTAGATAATATATAAATGTCAATAAACCTGTACAAAGTGTCTGGCATTTTTTTTATTATTACTTCTTCTAAAGTTTTAATAATTATTTCAGTTCTTTTTTCTGCTGATATTTAAATTGAAAATCAACACGAATTGATTAATAATTTATATCTTTTAACAATTTGGATCAATAATTGTACGTATTAGCTGATATTTTTATACTATCATTAATCTTCTACAATGTCAATATGCATTGTTTGGTATATAATAAGCGTTGAAAAGCCCTTCACATTTGCAATGATTAATAATGTTTTATATAAATACTCATTTCTTCGTATACCTTAACAAATTGCTCTTTCGCGTTAATGAGTGTTTTTGACGTCGCACTCCAAGTTTGCTCCAATAAATTATACCAACTAATTAAAAAGTTCTTATACAACGAAAATGTAAGTTACGTAAATAAAATTTAAATTGCTAACCTAAAAGTAGCCAGAGTTCACTCGGAGTGTAATACGCCAATTTTGATACAGTCACTCTAAGTGCATTTTTTCTAGCTGCAGGATATGAATTCAAAGTTTTAATTACATAACCGACATTTCCGTTGTTTAGTCACTTTTTGATTGGCTGGTATAATCATTTACTCCGAGCAAACTCGAAGTGTGACTTCGAGAGCATTTTTTTCTCTAACTTCAGCATAAAGTTTGCTTACAAGCACAGTTATATAAGATAATAAACTTTTTCTAACTACGGTGGTAAATAGCTCTTGACTAACGTCAGTTGTGCTGCTATACCTAGATGCAAAACCATACATTATAGAATGCTATTACATTTTATGGATGCAGTTTAAGCTATATAGTTCCGTTTAAGCCGCTTATTTTATGTCAGAAAAAAATGATTCAAAACTTATTACATACCCACGGTGCATGCACAAAACGGAACTATCGTACCTGCTATCACGTTAAGAAAAGCACTCGCTAAATCGATTCTATTGTTGAACTTTAAACTGCCGTGCGGTAATAAGAACCTTCAGTTTTACGATCATTTAAAGGAACAAAACTACAATAAAGCTGTAGGGAAGAAATGTAGCTATATATATATTGAGTTCAGAGAAGATGATGAACTTCCTTTTGTTCGAACGTTATCGTTGTAACTATAAAATCCAAGGGAAAATGTTTAACTTTATGATAATTTAGGTGAATTTCAACTAATTATCGCTATATTATAATTGCTATCTGAAAACAGGAAACTCCGACCGGAAAAACAAATTATGACTGCTCCTATTAAAGAAGCAATAAATCGTCATGGCTGCCAATATAACAACATATACCACCATCTGCGCTAATAAAATCGCAACTCATTATTAGCGTTAATGTTCACGTTATTCGTTATTCTCGTCAATAATAACGTAACTTCATCTTCGACGTTTTTATTTTAACATGTGCTTATAATTCAGCAACAGTTGCTGATTTTTGTTTTTATGGACAACCATTACGATTTATTGTTTTTTAAATAGGAGTGTCTCGTCGTCCCGAAAATTCGGGACGACTAGCCACAGTCTTTTTAAATACAAACTGTCGATTAATCGTTTCTGGAAAATAATTAGGAGAGTCCTCGAAATTATTACATGTACAAATAAGTTCTATCCTTTTAAGCAACTTCTATTTTATTCATGAAAATCTAACAAAATGCAAGTATTAATTAATATACTGGCCACTACTTGTTTCTACTACTGTTCCCGAACGCTCAGGCATATTCTAGGCATAGGCGAAGACCAGTACAGCATGACAACGCTAAACCACATAGAAGTTCCGTGGTCCTCCAAACCATAGAAGAATTAAAATGAGAAATTCTACCGCATCCGGCTTACTCTCCACACATTGCCCTTTCCGATTACCACCTTTTTCGCTCGTCACAAAATAGCTTAGCTGAGCACCAAATTAAAATTGAAGCTAAGTGCGAAAAATGGTGGATGACTTTATAGCGTCAAAAGATCAAGAAATTTTTCGCCATGGAATCCATTAATTGCCTGAGCGTTCGCGAACAGTGGTAGAAGCCCGTGGCCACTATATTAATTAATAATTGCATTTTGTTAGATTTTTATAAATAAAATAATGTTGCTCGAAACGGGTATAAATTATTTGTACACTTAATATATACTTGCTAATATGCTCGCATAAAATAGACTCCTAACAATATTTGTATCATTAGCCGCGGAGGCAGAGTTTGGCAATGCGAGGCAAAGCGAGAAAGTAGGGACATGCGTGCGAGACGAGGTAAGGTATATGATAAGACATAAGGTGTGGGTGGATGTTAATTTTAAAGTTTCTTTCATAAGAAAATTCTGCAAGGAATGGAAGTGTATAGGCAAGTCAATTTTTTTAGGGTCAGCTGACCAAAAAATAAACGTTTAGCTATCTATCTACATTAAATGCTTTGTGTAAAATTTACATAGAGTCATTTTTACTAGGTGTTTAAAGAAAATCACTTGTCTGCAATGTGATTCAGAATCGATTTGAATTCAGTGACCCACAAAATGAAAATCGTGAGCGAATTGATTGCGAGAATCGGTCTGCAATCTGCTCTCTCTCTTTATATATTCATCGCTTACTATTACGCTGCAAACTAGCAATATAATTTATTCTCCATAACTCACGATAGGTCACAACATTTTGTAATTTTGCAAAACTCACTAAAAGACTACAAATCAGCATAATAAGTTTTAAAAGATCTAAATAAAATATGTTCTTCTATTTGAAAACTGACTACATCCTTATCTATTTCTAGAATATGGATTTTATCTTAGTTAACGATTGTACTTTGTTATAAAAAATAAACGCTTCTTGAAGGTATCATTTTATTTAATAAGTATTGTTTATCACATTATCGTGGTCCGTAGTCGTAAAAGGCAGGGAGACAAATCCAGGGAACTATACAATAAAGTACTATTGGCATTATCCAATCTCATGATACCACAAATGAAGAATTATTTATAGTAAACCTCATGATAAAATCAAGATTAAAAAACATATATCGTCATTAAACTTGATTATTAATTAATTTATAGGAGTTTTATCGTTACTTGCGTAGAGCCTTAAACGATTTAAGCCAACCTGATTGTAATAAAGTTTCAGTATTGAAAAGGTCTACCTCTTATTAAAAAAGGTAGAATCGTTCAAAAGGCAAAAAAGAGTCTCATACATTGAATAAAGATTTTTTTCACTTCTGAGATAAAATACTTTCAACTCCCTTATGTCAAAATACAACAGAAATAGGTATAACCTTAGTGATTGCAAATCTCAATTTTGATAATACTCATCAAGTTTAATTGAGGAAAATTAGACAATGATCCATGATGCAAAGTATTAGAAGGAAATTGCCTTGCAAAGTACGTGCAGTTCTGTGATTCAATTAGATTCAAATAAAATATTCTGCCTCAACTGGAACTTAATAAAAATTGTAATTAATGATGCAAATTAAATTTGAATATACTTACATAATTATATACTATAATGCAATTTATACTTGCAAGTTTCCCTATCTTTAAATAAATGGTAAAGATTAAAATACTAGGAGATAGTAAAGTTGCGAACTCAAATTGCGCATATCGTCTAGGAGATAAAGCTATCCTCGAAGTGAAGAACAAATATTGCAAACAAGGTTCGCATTAATTATGAAATGGACTTAGATTTTTTTTCGATCGTAAAACTCGGGCGAATTGGGACCAATTGCTTGAAAACGCGTCTACGTTTTACCCAGTCGCCGGTCTATGATTATCTCACGATGGGACATGTTTCGAAACGTACGTGCGGTACTGGGGAAGTGGTAAAACACCTATACCTATTTAACTTTTCCCACGGTAACTATACCGCGAAACTTTCGTTTTGCGCATATAATCGACCATTTCTGGGTATAATAGCCAACCATAAAGCACGCGCGCTCTATGAATACGCGGAAGTGTATTTCTTTATGACGAATTCTGTGTTTTCGCAGGCTTCTTGGGAGACAAAAAATTAAACACGACATTTTGTGCGAGTGCTTTCAACTTATTGTTTCTCGAGCTATTGATAAAATAGCCCTTCTGAAAAAGTAGAAGCAGTATTCTGCTGTTCTGATGAAAAAACGTAAGAACTGCAGTTTTTATCAAAAGTGAATTAATTATATCTTTGGATTCGTTATGAAAAGAAGAATTTAATTATACTAATTATTATTAAAAAATGTAGTCACATCTCGAGATACTAAGATCTTGATTATCATATCTATAGCTATTTTCGAGAATTCCTGATAAAGAAACAATACATCTGCACAAAAGTGTAGCATTTCCACTATACATCTTTAGTCTATACTTATGAAAAAGCACATCTACGTTTTTTTCATCTGTGAAACAAAATCAATTATAGTTGAATAATAATATAATAATAGTTCATTACAATAAATATTTATTTGAATAATGCAATATTAACATTTTAGAAATAAGCGTGACGGTTTTATGATTTTAAAAAACGAAGATTAGTCCATCCCTTTTTCCATCTCTCCCAATTTTTCGAGACGACTAGACACAGCTATTTAAAAAATGGTTATTTTTTAAAATAATTACTAAGCTTTTAATTTTTTAATTCTGCAAAAATGTAACAAGGTTGAAAAATATTCGAGGGAATGATTCTGTCATTAATCAGGATAGGAAAAATATTGATAAATATTTTTGTAAATATACAAAAAGTAAATTTTTAAAATTGTTATTTTTAATGCTATTTTTTAATCAGTTTCAGCAAAGACGTAATCAAATTTTGAATTTGAAGTTAATGAAAACAGTTCAATTGAAACTCTCTGAAAATTAAATATATTTATAAAATATTTTCCAATGAAATTAACTCTAAAACTTACTGCTCTAATACTACTCTTTGCATTAATATATTTCCTATATTTTTTCATATGAAGAAGTTATCAGTAATATTATCTATAAAAAACAGGAAAATTATCCTATAAGATACATTTTTCAGTATATTTTCAAAATCAAGTGGTGAAATAATTTATTGGATAACATTTTTTTCTATTAGGAATTTTTACCTCAAGATATTTAAATTAAAAATCTTACATTTTTTTTTTAATTGATAATTTACTTGATCTACTGAAACACTCAGAATATTAGAAAGCTTTTTTCTCATAAACAATTTCTTGTAACTGGGATTTTCGCTTTGGAATTTGGATTTTTGAACTGAAAAATTGAATTTGTACTTACTGAAATATTTTAGGGTATGTTAGAAAATGTCGAGTTAAATTCAGAAGAATCTTTAATATTCATGTATGTATTAAATATGTCTTTCTTCAATGTATATTATTTGGTGTTAAAATTTGTCGTTATGCTTGGGAATCATTAAGGATTAGGTTGAGGATACTGTGTTACGCGATATTGAATGGTTTTAATAAGCAATTGAAGCATGCTCTACAAGAGGCCACTTGCCATAAGGAGCATTTTGTATTCGCATATTAGATTACCTTTATGACAAGTGGTGCGGAATGCATTGTTGTATAGCTCGCCTAAATGAATAATTTTACTATCTCTGTGCAATATATTATTTTATTTTGTACTTCTACAAAGATTTAAATTATGTGAGTGATTACTCATGTATTGATTTTGTATTTTGTATTCAAAAAATTAAAAAATTAATTGTGATTTGACTTTGTGCGTTAATATCCAATATATCTACAGTTTTGCATATATGATAAATAATTGAAATTAACCATTTCTATCAGTTTTAATGACTAGAGCATGTGCGCAATTTACCCGAAGATGGTAATTTTCTCTTCATAAGCGTTAAAAGGTACAGATGTAAACTCGCTCATTGAATATCTGCGTGGATCAAAATGCGATTGTGATATTTCATCATCGAGACGGCACTATTCTTTTGAATATTCACAAACATATTTGAATTCTATCAAGTCCAAGTTTGATTTAAAATATAGCAAAAATTCACAGGGTAAAAGGAATACTTAAAAATGCTACGCACCTCAAATTCACTTAAATTCGTAGATTCTATAAACGTTATTTGAATCCACATAAATTTTTCCCCAATTTAAAAAATTAAATAAAATAAAATTGAGCAATTTTTAAAATGATTTATAAAATCGACAAAAATAGACCTAATGTCAATTACAGTGAATTTTGAAGGTTATATCCAAGATTACTTCATAAAAATAATTTTTAGGTTTAAATTGTTTATTGAACGCAATCATTATATTGATTTTTGTGTTTCAGCTTCAGTTTTAAGTAAAAACTGCGATCAAAGACTGATTTTATTCCTGGAAGGATTCGTCCCAATAATTCTACTTGATTGAGTTCCATTAAGATTAAAATTATTTAGGACTTATATCAGCTGTTGACCATTATGATTGTATATACAATTTCAGCGTTTACCTAAAATTGTAACCAAAAAAACACAAAAATCTATGTAAAGTTTTTTTAAACAAAATATTTTCAACCAAAACCACTTGTTGCTGAAGGGCGTTTAGATTTTCCTTGGGAATCCGGAGCAATCAATATTGGATCTATTTTCGTCGATTTTATCAGTCATTATAAAGGTGGGATGAATTTTGAGATTGAGTGTACGTATACGTACACGTGAACGTACATCCTTAAGTATATAATTAAATTCTGGACTGTGATTATTTTTTATAGCTTTCGGAATTTTTCGGTATGTTTAGACACTCCCTATGAAATAACCCAAAACAATCAAACATTTTCTATTCACAATAAAAAAAAAGAATACATAACTAAAATTGGTATGCCTAAAAATATGTTTTCGTCAAATTCAGCATAATTAAACATCTGATCATCTGAATTCCAGAATTGAGTTAAATATTTAATAAAATTGTACTTGAAATGATATGAATTTTGTTTCAATCGAGACCAATTTTACTAAATTTAATAGCTATTTAAAGATGGAACAAAAACCTTAAAAACACAAAACAAAATTTATGAAACTTCTGTCTTTAAGTGCAATAAGAACAACTGAAATGAATTTTCCTCCAATTGTTCTTTTTGATTTGAAATTACTTAATAAACGCTATTATTCTTGAAGCAGGAAATCCTTGGTAGATATACATAGCTGTACTCAAATGCGTGTCGATATTGATGCAAGAAATAGAAGTAGAACCAAGGAACATTAGAATTTAAAATAAAGTTGCAATCAGTTGCAATGCTTGGTGTAGACTTTTTGCCTTAGTCGATATAGCTCTAGAACGGTAGCGCCATGATTTGAATTTTTTTGCATCGATTCGCGCAATTGTTGTTAAAGATTACCCAGATACTCGATCGTTCCAAACTACCAATTCGCTGTCTGCCATTTGCTTCTCTATTCCTGTATTTTAGCATTATTAACTTACCGAGCTTCATTTTTCAACTCAATTTACAAGGAAAGTATATGAAATTGATTTTAGGAATTCGTTGTTGCTTGGCTGAAAATTGACATGAGAAAACGCATAAAGAGCATTCGTAAAAATTGAAGAAAAAAATCAATGATCGCGACTTTTTTCAACCAAGATTTCATTGGATTTGCTTCACTGGCAGAGTAAGTACTAATAAGTAATAATCTTGGAAATTCAGCATCTGTTCTTGTTTTCTATAATGCAAAATGTGTAGAAGTGAAGTTGCTAGGTAAATGTAATTAAGAGTTCTCATGCAATTAACTAATGAAAGTTTGCTGCTAGAAACTTCAGAATGTTTGCAAAATATTTGGTGACATTTTTTTTACATTTTATGAATTCGGGGGCTAACATTTTATTTAACTCAGGTAGTTCTGATTTCGAAGTATTTTTGTCAAATTAAAATGTGTGCATTAGAAGACTTTCTTAAAAATAATAATATTGAAAGTCACTAAGAATTATTTTCAACATTCCGATTTTACTGTGGAACAGAGAATATTATATGAAGATACTATGTTTTAGGAAAATAAGATTATTTTTTGTAATATAAAACTCTGAATGTATGTATGTGTTTATGTATTCATGTATGATAAAAGATGGTAATTTTCATCCGTAGATATTTCAAATATATTTAAAATTGTTAAATCTTGAAATGTTTGGCATTAAATTTGTCTGAATTTAAGACTTAAATCTGAAATTTAAATATTGAAGTCCAAATTTCAGACCATTTTTTCTTAAATCAACGAACATTTTTTTGATTCTATGACAAACCGGCCGTAAAGTGTAACAGCCATAACAATTTTTTTACGGCATTCAATTTTAAATTTAAAAGGCCTTCATTTTTCAATTATATGAAATAAACTTGACACGCTTTCGCCAGGATATCTTATACTTCGTAATACACTTTAAATTCATTCGTTTGTAGATATTTTCCATTTCAAGATGTTGAATGTTTCATGTTTTATAATAAAATTGTTTAGAGTTTGGCTTAAAAATTGCTCATTCTTAACACAATTAATTATTATTTCCAAATTGTAAATGCTTCATTCTTGAGTCATGTGACTTCCTACTTTTTAATTGAGAGAAACAAACGATTAAATTTGTTATACCAAAGCGAATGTACTGAATGAAATTTCAACCATTGTAAGGTGTCATATTGTTCACTTTTGATATTTTTGTTAGTAGACACAGTAAAAAACATTATACTAAAAATAATGTCACCTTGCATTAAATTCATTTAAGTTTTTTTTAGATTTAAGCTAAATTGGAATAATTTGGGGTCCTCTTTACCTGATTTTAATGCCAAACATTTAAAGGTACAACAGTTTTAAATGTCAGGGTGACTGCAGGTCAGGGAAAACCTGGAAATCAGGGAAAAGTCACGAAATTTTGTTCTTCACTTTTTTAAGATCAATTTATTATATTCACTATTGAATTTAGGTTTATACCTATTTGTGAATTTTCTTGAACCCTTTCGCAATTTTCAAGGGTTTTTAAAACATTTCAACGGGTTTAAAACATTATCTGGTATTTTAAAAAAATATTCAGAAAATTTCCAAGAGCTTTAACAAGTTCCAAAGTATTTCAAAAGATTTCAGAGGATTTAGAATATGTGAGGGTATTTTGAAAGATTCTAAGGCATTTTCAAAAGATTCAAAAATTTTCAATTATTTAAATTATTTTAAGGTATTTGAAAAATTCTGCATGGGGTTTTGAAGAACTTACTAGCATTTCCGAAGATATAAAATTATTTAATAGAACCTATTCGCTTTTATGATGTTTTAGAAGATTCCAAGGGACTTTATAGATTTTCTGAGGATTTCAATTATTTCAAGGGATTTTGAAAGCTCTCAATGTATTCTCATACATTTTTCAGGATTTCAGGAAATATCATAAAATTTCCTGTAACTTCACGGGATCTTATCATATTTTAATGGATTTTACAGAATTTATTCACAAGAATTAAGGCATTTTGTACGATTTCAACGATGTACGAATATTTCCAAAGACTTAAGATTTTTTTTTATTTCATGTTTTTTAAAAGATTCGAAGGAATTTTCAGTTCATTTCAATAGTTGGAAGGGATTTCAACATTTTTTAAATTTTCTTATTAACTGATCGGGATTTCTTTAAAATTCTTTGGAATTTCCTTGAATTTTTCAATTCACTTGAATGCTCGTGAATTCACTCAACTGTACTCAATTCAATAATTTCTCTATTTTCAGTTTTTGTTTCATTGAACCTGAATTCTTTCAATCTGACTTTAAATTCTTAGACATTTTATCAAGTTCTTCTGAATTATCTTAAATTTTTCGAAACTCATCTCAAACTTACTAAATTCAATGAAGTTTTACATATTTTCGAATTGTTTTTGATTCACTCGATTTTTTGTAATTCGCCATGATTTTTAAAGAATTTCTCTGAATTCTCCATACTTCCCTTGAATTCCTCTAAATAAACTACAATTTTACTGAAATCAAAGGAATTGAAAAAACTATGCTTATAAATTTAATTGAATTCTTTTTAATTCAAAAGAATTCAAAAGAACATGTGTCACATTATTAATGCATATTAGTCACTTTTTGGTCAGAAATTAGTCAGCGTGTCTAACTTTTTTGGTTTAAATAGGTTACTTTTTCAGTTTTTTCAAAGGTGCTGTGGCAGATCAGAGAACAGTAAATAAAATTTTCATCAAATTAAATTTTAAATTGTTTTATTTAATTTATAAAAGATTCTACAATAAAAAAGTTCCAAGATGAGAATTTTGATCTTTAAGTATTAATGGTCAGCCAAAATGAAAAATTAGTCAGGAAAACTCGGGGGGAAATCAGAAAATTGTTGAACATGAAGTTTTTTGGTCACTCTGAAAAATTGATTTTTACTGCGTGTATTTTAGGCATGCTTTGACGTTCTTTCTTCAATTTTACAAGAAAACTCTGTTCATTTTTTTCTTCTCCAAATATAGAACGTAAAAAAATATAATTTAATGTCCGATTTCCCTAATTAGGAATTCCATGCAAGTATATGCGTTCGGTCCCGAAATACTAATTATTCAATCCAAAATTACACAGTAATTAATCCGAAAGCAGATTAGCATTGGGCGACGGCTAGGTGGGTGTTGACTGATCGAGTTAGCACCGAGTTAGGGATTTCGTTGGTGGAGGTTGGCAGCCGTAAGGTCGAGTGCGCTCGTCCATCATCACCCCGCTGGTTATAGTATAAGCCATACGCGGTACCAGAGAGTGGAGAGTTACATAATTAACATGACTTCAGTTTAATTTTCCTGTAGACAATTACCTCACATTCCCTTTCCCTTACCTGTCGGACTACCTGCAAATGCCGTTCACCTTACACGTGTGTACTTATTGCCAACTTCCCAAATCACTATTAAACCTTCCTACGAAGAAACACTTAACCGATTTCCGTTTTTACTTGAACCTTTCTGCCCCCTCAACAAAAAGTAGCGCAATCAGACAAGCTACTCTGAAAGTACTCATTATGTACAGCGAACCGTATGTGGTACTTAAAAAAAGGTTCTGGTGCAAAAAATTATTTTTGGGCAATCAAAGAAGATGACTGCGGTTACCGAGGTCGAATATTTATCCGAATTGTTGTGTGTAATTTGTTCAGTCTTTTCCAAAACAATCATTTAATACTATCTTAAACTTTCAAATGGCGCCGTTCAAAAACTACATCACGCTATTTTGAAAACTTTCTCCACCCCTCCCCTTCTTCTTCACAGATCATCACAAAAAGCTGAAACCTCCCAGGGTGACGTCACACATACGAACATATACTTAAGGCTTCAGGCCTAAATTTTTTGAATTTTCAAAAAAATAGTTAAATTTTCAACAAATAAAAATATTAATTTTATATCGAAAGAGATGAATTTTCAACGAAAGAGTTGATTTTTCATGCTAAAAAGTCGCATGTTTTTGGAAAACAGTTGACTTTTAAATCCGAAAAAATGAATTTTCATCCGAAAAATATTATTTTAAACAAATGTTTAAATTCTCGAAAAACAAAAAAATTAATGTCACACCTAGCAGTTGCATCTGAATATAAAGTACTTGAACATTCAAGAAGAAGAACAATTTTCAATTGAATTTTCAACCAAATGGTCGAATTTTGAAACAAAAAAGATTGAAATTTTATATGATGTTAATGTTTTTTGTCTACTTGGTCTAAAATCAATATTCATAAAATATTGATAATTAATTTTTTAGTTTTGAAAAAAATCTCTCTACCTCCACTGGGATTCGAACACCAGAACTTTCAGATTTCCGGTCTGATGCTTTTACCAATTAAGCTACAGAGACACGAGAAGATTTTCTTCAAAACTC
>CAKNXH010001820.1:431909-442195 GCA_932178445.1 Andricus quercusramuli | reverse complement strand
AATTTTTCGATTTCATCAATCAAATACCACCTAATATCCAGTTCACTATGGAAATTGAACAAAACGGGAAATTACCTTTCTTGGACGTACTAGTTTATAAAAGATCCGATAACATATTAGGACATGAAGTTTACAGAAAACCCACGCATACAAACTGATACCTGCATGCCTCCTCCCACCACCACCCATCTCAAAAGCAATCGGTCATCAATTCCCTTGTATACAGAGCTGTCTCCATAACAGATAAAGATAACTTACAAAAGGAATTACAAAATGTTAAAAAAATCCTAATACAAAACGATTACACAAACAAACAAATTAATAAAGCAATAAGAAAATACACTCAAGAAAACAAGTCAACACAACCTACTAAAGAAAGAGAGAGAAAAACAACCACCATTCTACTCTACATTAAAGGTATCACGGAACAAATAGGAAGAATTCTCAACAAACACAACATTCAAACTATAGTTAAACCACCTGCAAAAATAGGACAACTTCTAAAAAACCCTAAAGATAAAAAGGAATCTTTCAGTGATCCCGGAGTATATCAAATCCCTTGTTCTTGTGGTAAAGTCTATATTGGAGAAACCGGGAGGGCGGTACGTCAACGTGTAAAGGAACATGAGAGTAAAGTCAGGCTAAAACATTTCACGCAGTGAGCAGTAGCTGAGCATCATATCGAAACAGGACATAGTATTTTATTTGACAAAACAACCGTCATCGCAAAAACGGACAATACATTTATCAATTATTAGTTTTATGTAAAATTGGACTTTGTCCGTTGTTATCAAATCTCCACGTTTTGAGACCCCCTGAGCAAGAAAAACACGTTTTTACAAATGTGTCTGTCTGTGTGCATGGCTGTATATCTGTTTGAATCGTGTAGATACGATGACGTACTCGTTGTCGATGTAGCCCCACGCGTCAATTTTGTATTTTGGTATCCGAAAAACGTTGAGAATCATCGGAAAATCAAAGTTTAACAACACATTCATGTTCAGCACCTTTTTTACGGAAGATGAATATACCTTGATTATAGTGGACGGTGGTATGCCAAAAAACACAATTTTCAGCAAGCGTCGGAAAAAACTATTGACCTCTGAAAATACTTCTTCTGTCGTAAAATGTGCCATATCTTGCAGAATATCACAAAAACCTGTCGATGGAAATAGTGCATCAGGGGCCACTTTTATTTAAAAACCCAAGTTCGCACGGTTTATATTTTTCTTTAAAAAAGCACGTGTCAACTAAGCCCCACTTTAGGCTTAGCCCCACTCTTCGCTACTAACAGGTGAATCAAAAATTCCACTATGAAAATTAAGGGTATTATAGGGAAAAACCTTAGCTTCCTTTTGAAAACGTTCAAGAAAAAGTAAAAAGTGTGGAAATTTGAAAACAAGTCAAACTTATGTTTGATTTTCACAAATGAGGGTGAAATTTCAATTTTTTCCAAAAATTCTTATTACTTCTGAAGGTTGTAGAAAAATCTAACGAAAACACACAAGATGAAAATTTGTTTGACGATATATGGCCCAATTTTTAACTCGATCAGACAATTTTTTTCCGGATAGGTGCACTTCACAAATTATACCCCACATATGATTCAGAATATTCTATGCTTCTATTCAATCGTTCAAATGCGAATATATTTTAATATTAAAATTGATCTAATTCTATTTTCTCTTGCAGAATTAAGTTCGCAGTTCGACACTTTACCTAATGGCGCACATACAAATTACGAATCTTTTTATGGCGGACCTTATTCCCCTGTCAGACCTCATTATCCTACCAACCATTATGCAACTACCAGATCTCATTCTCCTGTCGGGCCTCATTCTCCGGTCAGGCTCCTGACTTCTGTCAGTCTACAGGCTCATGCCGGTCCACAGGCTCATGTCGGCCCACAGGCTCATGTCGGTCCACAGACTCCTACGACTCCACGAACTCCTGCCAGTACTCAGACTTCTGGCAGTTCTCATACTGGTCGCAGTTCTGTTACTTCTCGCAGTCCTGATACTTCTCGAAGTTCTCATACTTCTCGCAGTCCTCAGACTCCTGGGAGTCCTCATACTCCTGGGAGTCCTCATACTCCTGGGAGTCCTCAGACTTCTGGGAGTCCTCAGAATTCTGGATCATCTTCTTCTGCCGAAATGATCACTCTTGCCAGGCCTCGTACTGCTGCCGCACAGCCTGGAATAGTACTACCATACACTTTTTCTAATGTTAAAATTTTAGTAAGATACTCAGACTTTGATTATCGCAGAGTAAACCCAAAGGATCATCATCACGTTTTAGCGAACTCCAAAGGTGAAATATTTGGCATATTTGACGGCAATACTCTTCGTGTACTCTATAGTGGTGCAAAAAAACACCGGATTGCCTTGGATATGAAATCTGGCAGCATAAGACGACTTATCTATCCAGAAATCAAGCGATTTCCTGGAAGCGTAGAATATTTTATATACAAAGATCGCCGACCAGCAGAAGATTGACGTCATTTAAGAAAAATAAAAAATTAATGTATACTAATTATATATCTTTTAAGACTTCTCGGAACTGAATGTATAAGCAAGATTATTTAAAAAAATTACTGGGTATTGGAGATTGATGGTATAGAATAACCCCGCCGTTTCAGAATGCCTGAAATGTTCTTCAAAATTTATTTTAAAGTGTCTATAGGATACCTCAATAAAAAAGTTCCTTAACATATTTTGACATTAATATTTTTTTTATATTTGTACTTGGCTTTTGTTTTGCATTGCAGAAGTTTGTGGTGCGATTCGTATATTCTCATAGATTTTTTTAATACATACTGTGAATGACTTTTTGATGTTACATAGTTTGAGGTGTTCATTCCAATTGAATCTCCATCATTGTAATTCAGTAATTATATAAGGAAATGCGTTATACACGAAGAAAATTTGTTCAGTAACTGTTAAAATAAATTTGGTTAAAAGGTGGTCAAAGTGATATTTTGATAAATTCTCGCACCCAGAGTTGTCACAGGAAATATATGTGAATCTGCTGAGCCAGAAAGAAATGGATGAGAAACGATAATAGCCTATCCTGAAAACATAAAAAGTACAGTACAAGTCCGATAAGTTGCCGTCCGATAAGTGTACAGTCCCCTTAAAACGTCATCACACGCACGGCACGCACACTAATTGTGGTTCCCCCACTACGTATGCTATTTTGCTTATGATTTGCGCATCATTCTTACGCATGCGTGCACCTAATATCGTGCTACTAGAGGTGGCATCCGATAAGTTCGCAATTCCTGGAATTTTTCGCCCCTACAGCCCCGAAATGAGAAACTTATCGGACTTCTACTGTAATACTATATATAACATTCAATCGCTCATGAAGATAAAGGAGCACTTACCATTTGGATTGTATCATTTAATAAACGCTTAAGAGCGCATTCCGAAAATGCACGATGAGTTCCCAAAAAAATACTGTCACGATTCTGTTGTGTGAACGTGTCATTCCTACATCGAACATGCTCACGTATGCATTTGCAACACTAGTTGCCATCGGTCTAGATATATATACCAAATAGGCAAAATTCCACCGCTTTTGGATTGATTTTCTTCTTGCTAATAACTTAAGAATTAAAAATGATGGGTCCGCTGTCTAAACCTGTTAACTGACATTTTTGAAATTTGATACAGCGATGGGAAAAAGTTTTCATTTTGAAAATTGTAAATATTTATTCAAACCTCTAAGTTTATTTGGTTGAAGACCGCAATACTGATAATATATATAAGATTTATAGCAATTCTAATGAACTTAAACTTTGTACAGCGGTTCGAATTTGTTATCTGCAAGGGGTCCCGCGGTCTAAACCTGTTACCTGCAGGAGCGTGCTTCCTGGAGCGCGAGCGTTTTGATTATTTTCCCTCGTTCGTATTTTTCCTGCGCTCTTGGTACACCTACAGACAAGTGTTATATATCAAAATGTTCGTTGAACAATGCTAAAAATGAAAACTAGTTGTATGAATCAAAAAAGTTACTTACCACTGTTTACGATCGCTTGTAAACAATTGCGCGGCACTCGTGCGTGTACTTTCGAAGCAACGTAGGCGACACTGGCAAAGGTGATGTGGGTACAGCTCCAAAACTCTCTTTACACGTTCACACTCTATGAAAGACACCCAGTCACACGTTCCCCTTAGTCTTTTTATATACGAGTTAGCTTAGCGAAACGGATTGAAAACACGCATTCTCCATAAGCCGCCATAAGTATTTGACAGATTTAGACCGCGGACCAGTGCTGCAGATACAAAAACGCGTTTTTTGAAAATTCATTCAAAAAATTATAATTTCGACATGCGGCTGGAAGGATAGTGGCCACATATTAAAAAACGTCAATAAAGTGAAAAAAAGTCGATTTCGAAAAAAATGTCAGTTAACAAGTTTAGACCGCGGACCCTTCAAATTGTAAATTAATAGAGACATTTAAAATTGTGTTGTTTACGAAAAAACTTTAGGTCAATTTCATTAAGAAACATTGTTTGGATTTTTTTTTATTTTAGCAATTCTTTGGTGACCGCTTTACGCTGAATTTTACGATTCAAATTTCTTATATTTTAGACGTGTATGCTAGAACGGAGTGAGAATGCTTAAGTCAATCGAATCATTCGAGGTGAGCAAAAGAAAATTATTGGTTGACATTCGAAAGAAGAAAAATTCAATATTAATCAAAAATAAATTCCTTATCCAGTCAAAAAAAGAAAGGGGAAAATAAATTTTTTGAAAATTCGAACAAATTTTTCTATTAATTTAAAAATTATGGCAAATTTGGAATAGGTACAGTTTTTGCGAGTGAACAATTATAAAAAATTAGAAATTCAAACGGAGTTTTTTCCCCATTTTATAATTTTTTGAAAATGTGTTAAAAAATTGTTTTCTTTGGAATTTTTTCAAATGCATCAAAACAATCAAAAATGAAAAACATTATTTGTGAAGGCTCTTATTGGGTTTTCCATCAATGAAATTTTATAAAATAGTAATATACATCAATAGGAGGAAGAGAGAAAAACATATTATTCATTGTATACGAAATCCTATCATATTTTATAAAATTTCATTGTAAATTTCTTTTTATCTGCAATTGAACTATCTAATACAAAATGTAAGTATTTCGACTAAAGTTAGAGTGGCTTGTTGAGAGTTATTGCATTTTCTTCAAAATTAAACTTTTTTGTTGAAAATTAATTTCCTTGTTGGCTCATAATTTATTTGAATGAAAATTTAACTATTTCATTTTTAATTGTGTATCAGTTCACTTATAGTGCCATTGATTGAAATTCAATTCCAAATAACATACGTTTCATTTTAATGAATAATAAATAAATAATTTTAAAATAAAATTTTGTACATCTTGTACTAAGTGCAATAGAGAATGCACGTTGTACGAGAGAAATCGTTCTCCGTAAAGTACCTCGCACATAGTTACATACGTTTCTGAAGCCTCTTGGCAGAAATCATACATCTCTGGCAGCGTTTTTTTCGAAATAAGAAGCCGCATAACGCTGTGAAGTATCATGAAATGATTTTAATGATCATCGAGAAAAACATTTTTCAAAACAGCTGGAGCAGTGTATAAACACAATTGACTAAACTCAGTAGCTTTAAAGTTGTTACACAAAGTTATTTCACTAAGCCGACGATTAAATTTTAAGGGGCAGTACTCTCTAAGCAATATCATTCTGGAATCAATAATATTTAATTTTCGTCCATTGAGTCTTTGATGTCCAAACTTACCTGCCAAGTTTGCTATCATTACTTTTTTCACGTTTCCTAGCCATACGGAGTGCATCGCCTCGAATGGAACTTGTGTGATCATTCCCAACAATGGAGCCAGTAGACTTCTATACCTTGATGGTAGTCTTCGTCTAGAAGATTTTCATACTCTTCGTTTGTTCTCTGTTCATGTCTGATACCTTGAAAAACCATCGTCCCTCTAAAGCCTTCAACCTTACAACGATGACCCTCGACTTTGCATTTTGAACATGCGTTTGCCGATGTGTGACCATAATGGTTTAGAGCAAATGCTCTCGCTGGTGCATCAGCAATAAAGCAACGAACTTTCAAAGAATTCGTAGATCTCTTACCAAAATTCCACCTTCATCACGAACCTCAATAATTTCTGCCACAAATTGTTCGAAAAATTCGAATGGATTTAAAGGTTTGTGCCTACATTGGAATATTTCATCAATAATAGGTTTCTTGTCGTTAATAGTAACAATCCTATATTGTTGCGGCCAAAACTGATCCATACCTTTATCTACCTTGGCACCATCTATACTGATGTCAATAGGTATTATTTCTGGTAATTTATTTGCAGGGATATTTTCTAATTTTTTAGTAAGCGTTGATGTAAATCCAATGTTAAGGTATTGTCCACCAGCAAGTTGTTGGACGAATCTACTTGCAACTACAGTGGGAGTTCCTAATAATGTTCTTGTATCCTTGGGAAGAGCAATCAAATTGAAAGTAAACTGCCTCAAATCTTTTAATATAATGTTACCTTGCTTGTGTCTTAAATTGGCAACCAAGAAAGCATTTTTTAACATACGCTTCATTTCATCCCCAATATTTGGTTGCAAGTTGATTTAGTTGTTTTCATCATTTCGTCTTCTAAAGTGTCGAATTCACTTCAGTTGCCGCCTTGTTCAAAATTATCTGCGGGAATATCTTCGTTTAAAACTTCTTCACTGTCCTCACTGTCTTCACTACCTTCGGTACTTTCTCGACTTGGACTCACAGCGTAAATACAATTTTCATCCGCAGTCGACCTATCGACCGAGTTTTGTGATTCGCTTTCAAGCGCCAATGATTGAGGACTTGGTAAATCTTCATTTTCAGAACTTTCATTCAAGCTAGGATTGGATTCGTCGGGATCCTGTGTCGCATTACGCGTTGCGACTGAACGTCTTTTTTTCTGTCTCGTACCGAGAAGCGAAAAATGTTTGTTTCTCTTATTCATTTTTCTCTGACTAACTTTTTTCCACAGTGCGTCAAATAAACATAGAAACAAAATTTTAAAATGTATTATTTTCTATCTGTCAACCATGAAAAATGTAAACTTCACGGTTTTTTCAACAAAATTTCACTTGAAGGTTAGTTCAAGGTCAAATTGAAGGTCACCATTGGATTTCCCGTTGAAAGTTACTCCAAGAATGACTTCGACCCATTCGACTAATATTTTATCTGGAAAGTTATTCAGGTGTTTCCAGACTATTTGGACACCCTGTATACCACACTGGTGCGAATTGAGATTCGCATTTTGAAACGTTAATAATTCGTGCATAATTAAAGTAATTATAACTTATGAGATACGTCTATCGGTGTAGACATTACTGAGAAATGCAATGGTGATAAAAATAAATGTAATAATTAATGTTTAAATAGAAAAAAAAGAAAAAAAAAAATTAAAAGAATTTTTCTGCAATGTCATTTTTTTTCTTCAAGAAATTACAATTTTTTTAGTAATGATCAAAAACGTACTTCTTTTAAAAGTTGTGCTTATTACTTCTTTTTTTAAATATGTACTTTCACCTTCAATTTAAAAAAGGAAAATACGATTTTGATAATTACTAAAAAATTGCCATTTTTTGACAAAAATGACATTTCTGAAAATTTCTTCTCATTGTTTCTTTTTTTGCTGTTTAAAAATTATGTATTACATTTATTATTATTGCCATAGCATTTCTCAGTCATTTTTACCTCGAAAAACGTATATCATAAGATATAACTACTCTAATTAGGCATGAATTATTAACATCTAAAAATGCGAAATCCCAATCCGCACTAGTGTGGACGTATGCGCAGATGGAGCGTGGTCTCTGAGGGTTTATAATATTCTCTTAGAGTAATGTTAGAAGATTACAATTCTTTCAAAAGTTTTCCACTTTTTGTCCAATTTTCAATCGGAGTAAATTAAATAATTAATTGAAGTCAACAAACTCAAGTATTCAAACAATTTATTATTATTGTTAATAATATTCAATTAGAATAATGCTAAAAAGTTACGTTTTTTCTTAAAAGTGTTGAAAAAGTTATCTAAGAGAAGATAGTTAAAAACAATAATCAAATGCCTAAACCCCTATGACTGACTTGCTTTATTTATTAATTTACTAAGTAAAAAGTGGGTAAAAAGTTAAAATTTTCGGAAGAAACCGCAACTATCTAGAATTAATAAAGAAGGTAGATATAAACAATAAAAATGTATTCAAATAATTATTATTACTAAACTGAATGCATGATTAATTCACTCCAAGTGAAAGGCAGAATTCCGAGAATTCAGAAAAAATGCAATTTCCAGCATTATTCTAAGAGAATGTTACTAACAATAATACATTTTTTAAAAAACTATGTTTGTTAACATTAATCAAGTAGTATCTCACTCTAACTGAAAATTGGAAAACAAGCGAAACATTTTTGAAAAAACTGCGAATTTCTAACACTATTCTGAGAAGAAATCGCTGAACACAATGATAAATTGTTTAAACAATTTATGTAAACGTCTTTAATTATCAGTATAAAGTAGTAATTTATTTATCAAAGACAATTCGCATTTAAAAAACTGCAAAAGAAGATAATTAGTGCCAAAAACTCGCAAAACCCATTTTTCTACTAAAATGGGGTTTTTTTCGGGACCCTATAAAACATACTTATGGGGTGATATCGGAAAGTAATAATTTATTCGTGCTATGGCTAATTTTGAAGAGAAATGTTGAGTTTCAACTGGATACATCTAATATTGACGCTTCTGAATGCAATTTAGAAAAACGCATTTTTTTCTTGTATGGGAAATACTTGTTAAACATCATGGGGTTTGCGCTCTCTGAATATAATTGTAAAAATATGCATTTATTTTTTTGTGGATCCGAACAAATTTTTGGGCGATATGCATACGAATTTGAAAAAAAAATCTATTTCATTTTTGGACCACCCTAATATGTATTCTTACATATTTAAAAAAAGCCTTATCGTAATAACTATTGTAAAGTTGTTAAATGCTCTGAAACTAATCACCTGCAGTAAATAACAAAATTATTATAAACTTCGTCTAAATTAAAAGTCTATAAAATTGAAAAGTATCAAGTGTTAAAATAAATGTAGGTATACAATTGTTCATTTGATAACCACCTAGATTGTAAAAAATGAAAAAAAATAAGTAAAATATACTGCATACTGATTCTTAATAAAATTTATTACGAATTTGCACAATTTGCTATGGAATTTATTGTTTTCTATAGAATTTAATTGTATAAGCTCAAATTTTTTTTATTTGTACCTATTTGTGTAGTAATTAGTATTATAAAAAAACTGAAAACTTCAGATTTGCTATACATGAATTAATTTTAGAGTGAAAATTGTACCTTTCATAATAATTAACTCATACAGCAAATATAAGATTCATAAAAAAATAGTAAGCACCTAGTAAATCAAGATAAAAATCTCATTTTTTTCATATTAATTGCAGGACTTAAAAATAATTTAATGTAACTTTAAGAAGCGTAATACACAATTTATAATTTTACCAAAATTTGTGACCATGCAAAAAGTTAAAAAAATCCGAAATATACTCAAAAATCAACTACAGCTAAGTTCTCAAAGATCAACCCGACCATTCTAAACTTGAATTAATAATAAAACAAGTTTTTATTAGACGATACTGCGGAAAAATAAGTATTTTTATATGAAACAACTATAATTTCTATTGAAATGTTAGGCAACATTCTCAAGCGAAAAAGTATGAGGTCATGAATACGCATTTCGATAGTGCATACAATTTCGTATGTGTACTTACAGCTAACGCAGCACGATGCAAAAGCTCTTATAAAAATCTACAATAATCTCAAATCCCAGAATTCAATTATAGATTTGATTGTGACATATTTCATGAAACGGATAAAACTAGACACAATAACAGACGCCGGGAGCAGGAACGAAACAACGACTTCTTCTTTGCAAATGGAGAAAAAATGACACATTACGCACTAGTCAAGCGAGCGTTTAGCGATTGCATTTACTACGCGTGTCGTTGATATACTGCCATCGCGTATTTTTTGAAAATCATTATATATTTCAATATGGTTGCATGGTAGAAGAGGGCATACGCGAGGGTTTCGCGGTTGGGTATCAATCGTCTTTTTCCGTCCGCTACGATAGTCTTTTGGTCTGAGTTCTGAGGACGAGACTTTGTTCTGTTCTTTTAGTCCAAGAGCTGGTGACGTTTTTCGTGAAGTGAGAGTATAAGTCCTAGTTTTTCG